>SJYR01001490.1:192683-215744 GCA_006410655.1 Kobus ellipsiprymnus | reverse complement strand
TGGAGGGCGACGACCTGGAGAGGAGGGGGCGGGGGAGAGGGTGGGGGGAGGTTATTCCACTTGAACTCCCGCCAGGAGGGACGAGAGTAGGTCTCCTGGGCAGGAAAACCGCCCCTCGGCATAAATAGAGCCTGCAGCGTGGCGCAGGGGGGCTCGGCGGATTGGGCCGCGAGCCCTTTGAAGCGCCGGGGCCGCCGCCCATTGGCCGCGCGCGGCCATATCAGACCCCGCCGGGCGGGCCGCGGAGGCGGGGGGCCATCAGCGGGCTCCCGCGCCGGCTTTTTGTAAATCCGGAGCCGGACCCTGCGAGCCCCGGCCCAGCCCCTACACCTCCGCCCTCCCCCAAATGTTTGCACCTCCATCAAAGCGCCTGGGCGGTCCCAGAAGGCCGGGAGGAGGTGGGGGACGGGACGGACGCGGACTGCCCGCGAGCTCGCGCCTGGCCGCACCTTGCCCAGGGGCTGCTCGGCGGCCCACGAGGCTCCCCCACTCTCTCGCGCGCGCGGTCCCCCCCCCTCTCCGAGGGCGTCCCGGACCCCACAGGTATGTCAGTCCCACCGCGGCTCTCGGGCGCGCGGGAGCCCGCGACCACTGCTCGCAGCCCGGCCTAAGGGCGTGCGCAGGGCCTGGCCCGAGTCGGGCTGGTCTCGGCGCTTCCCCGAAGGCTCAGCTGCCCCCGGGCCCGGGCCCGGCCTGACACGTTCCTCAGGGCTCAGGTGACCCCACCAACACCCTCGACCACGGACCAGCCCACCGGGCGCCCCCAGTTCTCCGCAGCCCTCACGGGTCTGGAAAGGGAAATCGCGCTCCGAGTCTCTGCCCACAGCCCACCTCGCGCCGGGAGAGGGAAATAGACTGAAATCAGTAAAACGCACTCCCCACGCCCCGCCTGCAGGATGTTTTCTCGCTCCCCCCCATAAAAGCGGGACTTTGATGGCGAGGTCTGTGCGTGCACTGGGTGTAACCCGAGAGTCTGCTCGACTTCTGTGGGTTTTGGTCCTTGCTTTCGCGGAAGACGGGAGCGGGAGGGGAAGGGCCAGGGTTTCCCCGCGAGCGGGCTTCAGCGCGTCTCCTCGCGCGGCCGCGACGGGGTGGCAGGGCCCGGGGGGTTTATTACCTTCCGCGAGGACCGGGAGGGGAGCGCAGGAAAGGTGACAATGGGCAGGAAATAGTTCAGTGGGGCCTCTTCAGACAATAACATTCCTCCTAAAGCGGGAGCCCAGCAAAGAAGGAAGCAGGCGCTCCTCGTGGGGACGCGGACTGCGCGCCGCGAACTGCGCGCCTCGGACTCGCTAGCCCGCGCGCGGCTCGAAAGAGCCCAGCGTGGCCTCAGCCTCGGTCCCCCGCGTCTGCTCCGCGCGCACCCCGCCTCCAGGCTTTCTGGAAGAAGCCTCGTGTCGGCGGGGCGCCCCATTCAGAACAACCCCGCGCCTTGGCAAGGGGGCTCTGCGCCCCGCGCTAACCCTTCCCTGCCAGGCGCGGGGCCAGCCTCGTTTCGCCGTGGAGAACCGTGGGGGCACCGCGGGAAGGACCGCGGCCGACCCCGCGCCCGCTGGCCCAGCCCTCTCCAACTCCCCTTGATTCCGTCGCGTTTTTCAGTTTCTTTGTTGTCTAGGAACAAGGAAATGCCCAGGGGCTGGCCCGAGGGGACAGTTTCCTTCTGGAAGCAGACAGTGAAATGAGCTCACGTGCACCCGGACCCTGCTGAGTCACCTTCACCCGACTTCTTGGGCCACGGGCTTTGGGGGGCTCTCCGTGTCTTTTTGAACAAATTATGAAGCTGATCTCTGCTGCCTGGGACTGCTCGAGCCTGAGTACTTAGAATAAAGCGGGTGGGTGTGAGGTGCTGGGGGAAGAAGTGTGGATATCAGGCAGCCGCGGAGGCGGGGGTTCTCCAAAACCTTGGCTCGAGAGCGAAGTTTAGGTCGCTCCCTGACCCCCGAGGAGGGGAGCTCTCTTGGCGCTGACGCTTGGGGGTCGATTTTTCCCAAAGTCTGGAAGCGCTGGTGAGGACCCCCGGGTTTCTCGGGTCCCTCCTGCCAACTGTAGTTCCGATTTCAGTTCAGCTCTACAAAAGCGGCGTGGCACGGCCGAATAAGAAGGAAAAGCCCGGCAGAAGGGAATGTTAGCTCTCCAACGTGTGCGGGGACATTTCTTCTCTCCAGCGGGCACGGCCGGTTTTCGGGATCCCCTGCCCAGGGCTCCGCGCGCGGCTGGCTGAGAGGTTGGGGCGCAGGGCTGCGCCTAGCTGCGGAGGTCCCCCGGACAGTCAGCGCCCAGGTTTTTCCCTTTCGTTTCTGGGCGGGGGTTTCTGGGTCTTCGTTCCTTGGTTCCCAGGACCAGCGTCTCCGCTCTCGGGGTCCTTTCAACGAAGGCTGCCGTGCATGACAGTTTACAGCCAAAAACTTCCTCCGGGCCAGCTATAAAGAGTTCTGAGACAATAACAAGGTGCTTCCTTGGGGGAGGGGGGCCAAGGCTCCCCAGGCGCAACTTTCCCAAGGTCTTTCTCTTCTTTCCAGAAAAAATAAGCAAAGGCTTTACGCTGGGGCTCAGAATGTAACTGGACGTCACCCTCACAAACAAATAACTTAGGAAGCATTTTACAAGAAATCACACACACACACACACACCCCTCAGTTCTCAGAGAGGCAGGTTCCCCCAGACCAACCCCCTCTCAAGCCACAAAACCATTTGTCTTGTGGGAGCGGGTACCACTGGTGCCCTAACAGGCTGGAGGATGGTCAGATGGAGCAGGGACTGTTCTGGTGGGACCCCCACCATCCCCTCCAGCTTCCTTCTTCAGAGAGAAAATAAATTTACTTTTGATTATATAACTTGTGCTCATTGTAGAATGTGCTATTCTGTGTGTGTACCTGTCTGCATACGCATCGCATGTGCACTCTTGTATGTGTGTTTATGTGAAGATGCAAACCTTAACCACTAACCGCTATGCCTATGTGAGTGCTTTCTTCGACTTTTTTGTTTGTTTGTTTAATTTCGTTCTTCTGCTGAGCTCTTCTTCCCTTCTGGTTAAGCAGACGTAACAATAGCATCTGCATCCTAAATTTCAGACAGCGTGTTAGAGGATTTGAGAGTATCTCTTTTCTGTCACCAATGGTGTGTGTCTATCCAGCTGAAAGAAGCCTGATGGGTTTTGTTGTGGCTTTTAAAGTCGCACCATGCAATTCTTTAGACTCCTTCACGTGGAAAGTTTCCCGAGCCCTTTGGGTTGTTCAGGGACATCTCTGGTTTGTGGGAAAGAGCCAAGACTTGTTTTTCAAAGTTTTTTCTCAGCACAGCGCCTTGGCCCTGGACCTGGCAGACCCAGCCCTGCAGCCCAGGCTGTGGGGCTACCATTTTTGAGCTTTGGGAAGTCTCTCCCAGAAACTGCATGGGAGGGTGTGGCCTTTGCCAGCAAGGAGCAGCCTTATTAGCCCGAGGAAGTGCTTCAAGACCAAACCCATCCTGGCTATACTTGCAGAGTTTGCCACGGATGACAGTGCACAGTTTCCTGACGGGAGTTCACACACTAAAAACAAACAAGCCTGGTGCGGCTGAAGCTCAGGACGGTGAGCTTGCTCTGTACAAGTCCGGCCCCTCCGGACTCAGCCGAGGAGGGGCTCTGGAGGTGGCTGAACTGTGGTCCCGTCCGCGGCCAGTCACCCGTCCTGGGCTCTTGAGTTTTCACTCTTCGGAGTTCGCAGCTGTCTCGAGGGAAGAATCTCTGTTTCCTGGTTTTGCTCGGAGGGCTGGGAGTCTCTCAGCTCTGCCCTGAGAGCATTTCAGTCCCGTTCCTACCTCAAGGCGTATCTGTGCGTCCCCGTCGTATTTCTTGCCTGTCCCCAGTTTCTCCACCGTCGCATCCCTTAGACCTTTCTGCATGAATCGTGCAGCCTGTGAGATAATGTTCCCACTTCCTTGTCAGTTTGCTTTTTTCCGTCACGTTCGGTTTTTATCGCCTCCGGTGCAGGAGCCTTAGGGTGGGTTTTTCTGACAATCCCAATTCGCTCGCCCCTGGCGGCCTCCCGGTGGCTCCTTTTCCTAGAGCCCGTGGTTTCTGTGTCTGCCTGGAAAGGAAGCCAGCGTATTGGTGGATTTTCTTTCTGCTCCTTCTCACTGATTATTTCCAGCGGCTGTTTCGCCTCTGGTTTTCAGGACTCAGCCCGCTGCTCCCAGCCCTGAACGCCTCACCCCCTGCTACTTTCTACCCCCCACATTCTCCTCTGCCCTTGGTGGTCTCCCCAGCCTGCCCACCACCCTGAGGACCCCTCCCGGCCGCCCTGCAGACAGGCAAGGCGCAGGGTCTGTTTACTCAAACCAGTGCCTGACTCCTGCTGGGGGCCCAAGGGGTCCCCGTGGAGTGACTGGGTGGGCAAAATCGGAAAGCAGCCCCACGGGCATCTAAGGAGAAGCTAGAGCTCCAACCCCCACCCCCACCCAGACCTGCCAGGGAGCATTTTAACAGCAGTGTAGACGAAACATTAACCCTTAACTTTCACCGAAACAGGAGCCACAGAATCCACGGTGGCCTTTCTTCAGCCTTTATCATGGACTCAAATCGCCTGTTGTCAGGAAGACAGTATGTATAAAAGGACACCTAAGAATGGAAAACCATGAACTCCAAGAGACGTGATCAGGGCGAAGAGGTAGGATTTTAGGCTTGAAAGTGCTAAAGAAGTCATGCCTGGGGACTCTACCCCGTCATCTATTCCGTGACTGTATAGAATACTACTCACCCCACGCTCCTCTCTATATCCCTTAGTTTGGAGGATCTTATTTTGGCACAAATTATATCTGAAGTCCCAAACCAATTCTCTCCCAGGAAAGAACGCTGGAAATAAATGCAGGCAGATGTAAGCCGGTGGCTGTCGTTACTGTGCAGTCACTAAACCGTGTCCGACTCTGTCACCCCGTGGGCTGCAGCACGGGAGGCTTCCCCAGCATGGAGCACAGCCTTATTACGGCGAAGGGCTTGTGTAACTCAATGAAGTTATGAGGCATGCCGCACAGCGCTGCCCAGATGGGTCATAGTGGAGAATTCTGACAAAACGTGGCCCAGTGGAGGAGGGCATGGCAGCCCACTCCAGTGTTCTTACCTGGAGAATCCCATGGACAGCAGAGCCTGGCGGGCTACAGTCCATAGGGTTGCAAAAGAGGAAGACACAACTTAGTGACTAAAGAACAACATGTATAAAACAGATAACTCATACAAAGGTTTAAAAAGTTAACATGAACTGAGGACAACCAAGAGAGTATGGACTTTCAACGACAGCGGAGGCTCCAAGGACACAGTCATTTAATTAGTAAGAACCCTTGGGGCGTGCGGAGAAGGCCATGGCGCCCCCCTCCAGCACTCTTGCCTGGGAAATCCCATGGATGGAGGAGCCTGGTGGGCTGCAGTCCATGGGGTCGCTGAGTCAGACACGAGTGAGCGACTTCACTTTCACTTTTCACTTTCATGCATTGGAGAAGGAAATGGCAACCCACTCCAATGTTCTTGCCTGGAGAATCCCAGGGATAGGGGGAGCCTGGTGGGCTGCGGTCTATGGGGTCGCAGAGTCAGACACGACTGAAATGACTTAGCAGCAGTGGGATGTGAACACAGGAGGGCTGAGTGGACAAGCGTTCATGGCGAGGCAGGCGTGTGCTAGGTGGTTTGGGAAGAGGAGACAGGAGGTCAAAGATGAGCCGGCAGGTGTGGGGCTGGGGCCCAGGGTGGGCCTCTGGGGTCTTCAGGGACTAATAGCAGGAACTCTAGAAAGGTCTGCTTCGTATCAGAGACACTCTGGGGCACGTTCAGAGGCCTCCTGTAGAAATTCCCATAAATCCTGTAGACAAAGACCAACACAAGGGAGAAGACGAAGAGTGGTCCAAGTGCAGGGATATTTGGGGAGCGCTCAGCTGGGCCCGGGAGAGAAGGGAGACAGGGGCAGCCCTGAGCAGATGCCTGTGGAAGGACTGGCAGGGCAGCCGGCTGCAGCTGGGGTGGGAGCAGGAAGCTGGAGGGAGACCCTGGGGAGCGCCCGGCGGGGAGAGCTGGGGGCGGGGTTAAGGGGCAGCCTCCTTCCATATCAAGTACCAGACTGACCGAAAAAGCAGGATGGACAAAGGGGAGGGTTAGCATGTCTGTGAGAAAGGAGCCCCGGTCAATGGTTCCCACCGCGGGGACTTTGCCAGCTGAAAAGAAGCCTCAGAGGAGGAAGCCCATTTGGAAATTAGAATTAGCACTTTCTGCCACCTAAACCCACACGTTTCCAGGGTCCCAGCAGTCCCTGCCCAGAACCCAAGGCGGAGGAAGCAGCATTCACCGCGCTCTATTATATGCAAGGCGCTCTGCAGATGCTCTCACCAGGCATCCGCTCTGCAAAGCCCTGAAACTCCTCTTTTATACTCAGGTAACTGAGGCTCCTAATGGCTCCTCAGGGGCTTCCCTGGTGGCTCAGTGGTAAAGAACCCGCCTGCCGATGCAGGAGACACCAGGTGGGGAAGATCCGCAGAAGGAAATGGCAGCCCACTCCAGTATTCTTGCCTGGGAAATCCCATGGACAGAGGAGCCTGGCGGGCTGCAGTCCACGGGGTCGCGAAGGAGCTGGGCATGACTGAGCCACTTAACCAACTAGGACTCCAGAGAGAGGGGAAAAATGGGGGCCAGCTGGACTTCGGATTTGTCTTACTTTAAAACTCATCTTGTTTTCACTAACCTAAACTAGGTTAGATATATAGCAAGTGGAAACACGTATTTTTCTCTTTCCCACGACACTCATAAAACTACTTATAAATGGAATCTGGTGTGTGTGTGTGTTTGCAGAGGGGAGACTGGTTGGCTTAAATGCTTTCAAAATCTGAGAACTGTTTCACTATGCGAAGGTTAACAGTGTAATAGGAGCTGGACAACCACTCCCTTACACAACTTACAATCCGGCAGATTCGAGAGCAAAGCAAAATGCTTTGGCCTGAATACATCATCCCTGTGTTTGCAAAGCACCCTATGAAGGCCAGGATAGTTATCCCCTTTCTTTTAAACTCTTCACACTAAAGTGTGGATCAGAGAGCTAAGGAAGTCTCCCAAGGTCACACAGTCCATGCGGAGCTCCAGGTTAGGCTAGGGGATGAGTGTCATTCCAGAACAGAAGTAGGAAGACTCAAATTGTGCTCCTTGGTCTTTGTTTAATTCACTGCTGTCAACTTGTATAACTTTCAAACATCATCAAAAATCTCAGAGTCTGGCTTTAAAAAAAAAATCTGCCATCGTAGCTACCTCCTCTGGGCGCTAGGGGTGTTGGTGAGATTAAAGGCGTGAAGCGGCGTGGGAACTTGGACAGTTGTCTGCCGAGGTCTGAAGACAGGTTATAGATCTTGTGATGCCCGTGTGTGAGCTATAAGACTAGAAAGGGGATTTCTGAGGTCCACTTCGGTATTCACAGCATTTGCTGAACTGCTTTCCAGAAGAGGC
The DNA here is from genome assembly GCA_006410655.1 of Kobus ellipsiprymnus. NCBI lineage: Eukaryota > Metazoa > Chordata > Mammalia > Artiodactyla > Bovidae > Kobus > Kobus ellipsiprymnus. The sequence goes on along the minus strand of SJYR01001490.1, from coordinate 208,291 downwards.
TGTAGCAGTTTCCTACGCCCCCTGCGGTGAGGAAGCCTCCTCTCTCTTTGCATCCCAGCCAGCGCCTAATGCCATCAGATTTTACCATTTTCCCAGTCTGAAGGGAATAAAGAAGAATGTCCTGGTTTTAGATGGCATTTCCTGGAGCACTAAGGACTCGAGTCTTTTTCTTTTCATTGAAGGATAGTTGATCCACCACGTTGAGCTAGTTCGTGCTTTACAGCAAAGATTTCGCTTATTGTATCTCTATGACTGTTTCATGTCTTCTACACTGTGGTCTGTTACAGGATGCTGAACGTCGTTCCCTGTGTTACACAGGAGGGCCTTCTGTTTATTTTACACGTAGGCGCGCGTATCTGTTCATCTCCACCTCCTAACTTACCCCTCCCCACACCCCCGTCCCCTTTTGGTAACCATAAGTTTGTCTTCCGTGAGTCTGTTCCTGTTTTGTAAATAAGTTCATCTGTGTCATATTTTAGATAGCGTATGAGAAATATATGCAATTTGTCCATTGAATCTTTTTGATTTTATTCTCCCTCTTCATGACTAGTTTTTCAGGTCCTCAATGATTTTTTTTTTTTTTTTTTTTTTTTGGCCAAAACATAAATTCTCAATTTCAATAAGGTCATAGGTCTCACATTTTTCCTTTCCACTTTATGCTTTTTGTGTCTTTGTTTAGGAGAGCCATTTCCCAAGATAGTCACTTGGATTTTTAAAGTTGTATAGCTCTGCCTTTTTACATTTAGGACTTTAAACCATACAGAATGAACTTCTGCACATAAGAGGAGAAAGAGGTCCACTTTCAATGTGGAAAACAGATTGTCAAGCACTGTTTATTAAATCATTCATTGTTTCACTAAACAATTAGCGATATATCTGCCGTCAGTAGTCTTTGTTCTGCATCTGAGTTTGGGCTGCGATCCTGGGCTCTTTTCTGATTCACTGACAGAGGCTGTTATCTGTACTGCCGCCAGCGAAGCACTGTCTTCATTGTTCTGTGGCTTTGAATCGGGCCGACAGTAGGACAAGCCCTGCGCCTCTATTTTCTGTTTCCGGTAGGTCTCGTCTGTTACAACTGGTTGCTCTTCTATATAAACATAAGCTTGTCATGTTCCATGAAAAATTATTGAAATTGCTTTACATCTAAAGATCAGACTGGGGAGAACTGAAATCTTGGAAGTATATAGTGTTTCTCTCCATGAGGATGATATCCCTTTTATATCAGTTCAGTTCAGTCGCTCAGTCGTATCCAGCTCTTTGGAACCCAAGGACTGCAGCATGCCAGGCCTCCCTGTCCATCACCAACTCCTGGAGCTTACTCAAATTCATGTCCCTTGAGTCAGTGATGCCATCCAACAGTCTCATGCTCTGTCATCCCCTTCTCCTCCTGCTTTCAGTCTTTCCCAACATCAGGGTCTTTTCTAATGAGCTGGCTCTTCCCACCAGGTGGCCAGAGTATTAGAGTTTCAGCTTCAGCACCAGTCCTTCTAATGAATGTTCAAGATTGATCTCCTTTAGGATGGACTGGTTGGATCTCCTTGCAGTCCAAGGGACTCTCAAGAGTCTTCTCCAACACCACTGTTCAAAAGCTTCAGTTCTTCAGTGCTCAGCTTTCTTTATACTCCAGCTCTCACATCTAAACATGACCACTGGAAAAAACCATAGTTTTGACTAGACGGACCTTTGTTGGCAAAGTAATGTCTCTGCTTTTCAATATGCTGTCTAGTTGTCTTAGCTCTCCTTTCAAGGAGTATGCATCTTTTAATTTCATGGCTGCAGTCACCATCTACAGTGATTTTGGAGCTCCCCAAAATAAAGTCTTTCATAGTTTCCATTGTTTCCCCATCTATTTGCCATGAAGTGATGGGACTAGGCACTATGATCTTAGTTTTCTGAATGTTGAGTTTTAAGCCAACCTTTTCACTCTCCCCTTTCACTTTCATCAAGAGACTCTTTAGTTCTTCTTCACTTTCTGCCATAAGGGTGGTGTCATCTGTGTATCTGAGGTTATTGATATTTCTCCCAGCAATCTTGATTCCAGCTTGTGCTTCATCCAACCCATCATTTCACATGGTGTACTCTGCATATAAGTTAAATAAGCAGGGTGACAATATACAGCCTTGACAGACTCCTTTCCCAATTTGGAAGCAGTCTGTTGTTCATGTCTAGTTCTAACTCTTGCTTCTTGACCTGCATACAGATTTCTCAGGAAGCAGGTAAGGTGGTCCGGTATCCCCATCACTTGAAGAATTTTCCACAGTTTGTGGTGATCCACTGAGTCAAAGGCTTTAGCAGAGTCAATAAAGCAGAAGTAGAGGTTTTTCTGGAACTCTCTTGCTTTTTCGATGACCCAACATATGTTGGCGATTTGATCTCTGGTTCCTCTGCCTTTTCTAAATCCAGCTTGAACATCTGGAAGTTCACACTTTACGTACTGTTGAAGCCTGGCTTGGGGAATTTTAGGCATTACTTTGCTAGTGTGTGAGAGGAGTGCCATTGTGCGGTAGTTTGAGCATTCTTTGGCATTGCCTTTCTTTGGGATTGGAATGAAAACTGACCTTTTCCAGTCCTGTGGCCACTGCTGAGTCTTCCAAACTTGCTGGCACATTGCGTGCAGCACTGTAACTGACAAACTGAAAAAAAGGTAAACTGACAGAGCGGTGTGGGAAAAGCATCTCACAGGTTGCACAGTGCACGCAAAGAGGTCTAAGGGCGAAACGGTGGAGAAACAGAAGTTCATTTCTGAAATTCAGCAAAATCATAAAAATTATTGAGAGATATTTAAAAAGGCCTATATAAAAGGGTCAATACTGAAATCAGATTGATTATATTCTTTGCAGCAAAAACAAGACTGGGAGCTGACTGTGGCTCAGATCATAAACTCCTTACTGCCAGATGCAGACTTAAATTGAAGAAAGTAGGGAAAACCACTAGACCTTTCCGGTATGATCTAAATCAAATCCCTTACAATTACACAGTGGAAGAGAGAAATAGATTCAAGAGATTAGATCTGATAGACAGAGTGCCGGAAGAACTACAGGTGGAAGTTCATGACATTGTACAGGAGACAGTGATCAAGACCATCCCCAAGAAAAAGAAACGCATAAAAGCAAACTGGCTGTCTGAGGAGGCCTTACAAATAGCTGAGAAAAGAAGAGAAGTGAAAGGCAAAGGAAAAAAGGAAAGAGATACTCATCTGAATGCAGAGTTCCGGAGAATAGCAAGGAGAGATACGAAAGCCTTCCTCAGTGATCAATGCAAAGAAATAGAGGAAAACAATAGAATGGAAAGACTAAAGATCTCTTCAAGAAAATTAGAGATACCAAGGGAACATTTCAGGCAAAGATGGGCTCGATAAAGGACAGAAATGGTATGGACCTAACAGAAGCAGAAGATATTAAGAAGAGGTGGAAAGAATACACAGAACTGTACAAAAAGATCTTCATGACCAAGATAATCATGATGATGTGCTCACTAATCTAGAGCCAGACATCCTAGAATGCAAAGTCAAGTGGGCCTTAGAAAGCATCACTACGAACAAAGCTAGTTGAGGTGACAGAATTCCAGGNATATTAAGAAGAGGTGGAAAGAATACACAGAACTGTACAAAAAGATCTTCATGACCAAGATAATCATGATGATGTGCTCACTAATCTAGAGCCAGACATCCTAGAATGCAAAGTCAAGTGGGCCTTAGAAAGCATCACTACGAACAAAGCTAGCTGAGGTGACAGAATTCCAGGTGAGCTATTTCAAATTCTAAAAGATGATGCTGTGAAAGTGCTGTACTCAATATGCCAGCAAATTTGGAAAACTCAGCAGTGGCCACAGGACTGGAAAAGGTCAGTTTTCATTCCAATCCCAAAGAAAGGCAATGCCAAAGAATGCTCAAACTACCACACAATTGTACTCCTCTCACACACTAGCAAAGTAATGCTTAAAGTTCCCCAAGCCAGGCTTCAACAGTATGTGAACCGTGAACTTCCAGATGTTCAAGCTGGATTTAGAAAAGGCAGAGGAATGAGAGACAAAATTGCTGGCATCCGTTGGATCATCAAAAAGCAAGAGAGTTCCAGAAAACATCTACTTCTGCTTTGTTGACTACTTCAAAGCCTTTGATTGTGTGGATCACAATAAACTGTGGAAAATTCTGAAAGAGATGGGAATACCAGACCACTTGACCTGCCTCCTGAGAAATCTGTATGCAGATCAAGAAGCAAGAGTTAGAACTGGACATGGAACAACAGACTGCTTCCAAATTGGGAAAGGAGTATGTCAAGGCTGTATGTTACCCTGCTTATTTAACTTACATGCAGAGTACATCATGCAAAATGCTGGGCTGGATGAAGCACAAGCTGGAATCAAGATTGCCAGGAGAAATATCAACAACCTAAAGCAAAGAACTAAGGAGACTCTTGATGAAAGTGAAAGAGGAAAGTGAAAAAGATGGCTTAAAACTCAACATTCAAAATATGAAGATCATGTCATCCAGTCCCATCACTTCATGGGGAAACCATGGAAACTGTGAGAGACTTTATTTTGAGGGGGCTCCAAAATCACTGCAGATGGTGACTGCAGCCATGAAATTAAAAAACGCTTACTCCTTGACAGAAAAACTCAGACAGACCTAGACAGCATATTAAAAAGCAGACATTACTTTGCCAACAAAGGTCCATCTAGTCAAAGCTGTGGTTTTTCCAGTAGTTGTGTATGGATGTGAGAGTTGTAAAGAAGGCTGTACACTGAAGAATTGATGCTTTTGAGCTGTGGTGTTGGAGAAGACTCTTGAGAGTCCCTTGGACTGCAAGGAGATCCAACCAGTCCATCCTAAAGGAGATCAATCTTGAGTATTCATTAGAAGGACTGATGCTGAAGCTGAAACTCTAATACTCTGGACACCTGATGGGAAGAACTGACTCATTAGAATAGACCCTGATGCTGGGAAAGATTGAAGGTGGGAGGAGAAGGGGAGGACAGACAACAAATGGTTGGATGGCATCACTGACTCAATGGACCTGAGTTTGAGCAAGCTCCAGGAGCTGGTGAAGGACACGAAAGCCTGACGTGCTGCAGTCCATGGGGTCGCAAGGAGCTGGACACGACTGAGCAATTGAACAACAATAATATTTTGTTTTGTTCTTCAGTCGCTCGGTCGTGTCTGACTCTTTGTGACCCCATGGACTGTAGCCCTCCAGGCTGCTCTGTCCATGGGATTCTCCAGGCAAGAATACTGGAGTGGGTTGCCATGCCCTCCTCCAGGGGATCTTCCTGAGCCAGGAATCAAACCCACATCTCCTGCATTGAAGGTACATTCTTGACCACTGTGCCACCAGGGAAGCCCTTAATAATATCTGTAAGCACTTTTATCTCGTTACAAGCTGTCATATAACGACTCATTATGAAACAAGCGTTAGTAATCCCCACTCCATTCTCAGCAACCGTAGGTTCCCTTCCTAGTCACAAGCGTATACCTCCCTGTTAAACATTTTCCAGAAAATTATAATAGTTATTCTCTTGCTTTTCTGTGCTGGAATTTTTCTATTAAAAAAAGACATTTTATATCTTTCATGAACCTTATGATTTTTATTTCTTTTTTCCTTTTTATACTGGTCAAATTTCCAGTCCAAGCTTGAATAGAAAAAGGAAAAAACAGGCTTCCTTCTGTGATTCCAAAATTCAAAAGGAAAGGTTTCAGTATTTCACCATTAAGTACAGTGTTTATTTACAAATATTTTTTAAACTATATTAACCGATTAAGAAGTTTCCCTCTTATTTATACTTTGCTATCATTTTCACTATGAGCAGAAATTACTGAAGTAAACAAAAGTTATTGAGCTCAATTTATTAATATTATGTTTAAAATTTTTGGAGCTGTATTCTTGAGTGAGATTTACCTTTTTTTTTTCTTCTAGGTTTTGTAGGCACCACCAAAAGAGGTAGAGGACTTGCCTTCTTTTTCCATTTTCTAAAAGAGTTTACTTATAAAAGATGACATTATTTTCCCTTAAATATTTGGCTGAAATTCACCATGAAATCATATGGGCCTACAGTTTTCTTTGTGGGAAGGTTTTTAAATTATGGATTCAATTTTTTAAATAACTGTAGGACTACTTGGATTTTCTGTTTCTCTTTACTAAGGTAACATGTCTACTGTTGCTTTTGAGATGTCATCTGCATTTCTAATTGCTATTTCTTTGTGAGTGATGTGTCTTTTCTCTCTGGGTTCTTTAAAAATTTTCACTTTATTTTGGCGGTTTATTTTTAATCTATTGCTCTTGTGGTTCTTTGGAATCCTTAAATCTGAGGATTGGTGTCCTTTATCAGTTCTGAAATTGAAACAAAAATTTTCAAATATTGCTTCTTCCTCACTTTGATTATTTCTACTAGTAATGTGATGAAACATATGTCAGAGTTTCTTACTCTGGCCTGCATGTCCTTAACCTCTGCGTTACGTATTCGGCCACTCCGTTTTCCTGTGCTCTGTGTTGGGTAATTTCTGTTGTTCTGGGTGCTGTGCTTAGTTGTTCAGTTGTGTCCGACTCTTGGCAACCCCAGGGACTGCAGCCCGCCAGGCTCCTCTGTCCATGGGGATTCTCCAGGCAAAACTACTGGAGTGGGTTGCTATGCCCTTCTCCAGTGGCTCTTCCCAAGCAAGGAATTAAACCGGGGTCTCCTGCATTGCAGGAAGATTCTTTACCAGCTGGGCTATGAGGGAAGCCTTCTGTTGATCTATATAGTTCACGAATTCTATCTTCACATATGCACAATATACTCTTTAATCCACTTGCTATTTTTACTTACTATATTTCCCACTCTAAAAACTTCTTTTTCAAACAAATTTGATTCATTTTCACAGTGTCATATTTTTTACTCATGATTTAAAATTTGTTTGTAAAATTTTATTTAACCATATGAATCATATTTATTGTATTTTCCACACATGATAATTTCCATTATCTTGATTTTTTTGTGAATCTACTTCAGCTGAGTCTTATTTCTACTGATTTTTATTCATGTTTCTGGGTTTATATTATTATTTACTAGATAATACCATAATTTCTTGTCATAACTTTGAAGAAAAAGAAATCTGCCCTTTAAGTATTTCTCTGGGAGTTTCAACATTTCTTCATTCTTTTCATGCAGGCGGGACACTACACTCGCATTCTCAATCCATATAGTTAGTCCGGTATCGACTTGCTGTCTTAGCCTCCTAGAATCAGAAAAGGGAAACCTGCATAAAAACTCTGAAGGCAAAGCGCCGAGGGGACGTGCCTCACCTCTACTGTCGCTGTAATTCTTGGCTATTTGCTCTCACTCACCAAGGACTGGGGGGAAGTCCACGCCCCTCAGCCTCCTGCTGCATCCTCGTGGGATCGTCCACATCCTCCGGCTGCTCACCCGTCCTCCCGAAACCCGCCGTGACTTCACCCCTACCCCACGGAGGGCAGGCTCACGCTCCTGCCGTCAGGCACTGCCCAGAGCTGCTCCAACTCCAACCTTCAGCTCAGCGTCCTGCTCCGGCCCCAACCTCCCGCCTCGGGCGCCTCCTGCTTTCACTCCCACTTTAACTTGTTCTTCGATCTCCTGGGAACTACACCCTCTAACTCTACGGGCAGAGAAAAGACAGGAGCCAACCAGAACACGGGACGTCTGACTTGCTTGTTCCAGGGTTGGGGGCGCTGTGGTCATCCCTGGAGAGGCAGGCTTACTCCTCGTTTGTTCTGGAAGGTTACCCCTGAAGGAAAGAGACAGAATCTTAAAGACTGTATTTACCAACAGTGAATCTTCTGAAAAAGCAATCAATCACATTTATAATAACATCAAAAACAATTAAATACTTAGGAACAAATTTGACCAAAAAGATGAAAGCTATCTACTCTGTAAACTGTAAGACTTTGATGAAAGAAAGCTGCTGCTGCTGCTGCTAAGTCGCCTTAGTCGTGTCCGACTCTGTGTGAGAGACAGCAGCCCACCAGGCTCCCCATTCACTTTATTTTGGCGGTTTATTTTTAATCTATTGCTCTTGTGGTTCTTTGGAATCCTTAAATCTGAGGATTGGTGTCCTTTATCAGTTCTGAAATTGAAACAAAAATTTTCAAATATTGCTTCTTCCTCACTTTGATTATTTCTACTAGTAATGTGATGAAACATATGTCAGAGTTTCTTACTCTGGCCTGCATGTCCTTAACCTCTGCGTTACGTATTCGGCCACTCCGTTTTCCTGTGCTCTGTGTTGGGTAATTTCTGTTGTTCTGGGTGCTGTGCTTAGTTGTTCAGTTGTGTCCGACTCTTGGCAACCCCAGGGACTGCAGCCCGCCAGGCTCCTCTGTCCATGGGGATTCTCCAGGCAAAACTACTGGAGTGGGTTGCTATGCCCTTCTCCAGTGGCTCTTCCCAAGCAAGGAATTGAACCGGGGTCTCCTGCATTGCAGGAAGATTCTTTACCAGCTGGGCTATGAGGGAAGCCTTCTGTTGATCTATATAGTTCACGAATTCTATCTTCACATATGCACAATATACTCTTTAATCCACTTGCTATTTTTACTTACTATATTTCCCACTCTAAAAACTTCTTTTTCAAACAAATTTGATTCATTTTCACAGTGTCATATTTTTTACTCATGATTTAAAATTTGTTTGTAAAATTTTATTTAACCATATGAATCATATTTATTGTATTTTCCACACATGATAATTTCCATTATCTTGATTTTTTTGTGAATCTACTTCAGCTGAGTCTTATTTCTACTGATTTTTATTCATGTTTCTGGGTTTATATTATTATTTACTAGATAATACCATAATTTCTTGTCATAACTTTGAAGAAAAAGAAATCTGCCCTTTAAGTATTTCTCTGGGAGTTTCAACATTTCTTCATTCTTTTCATGCAGGCGGGACACTACGCTCGCATTCTCAATCCATATAGTTAGTCCGGTATCGACTTGCTGTCTTAGCCTCCTAGAATCAGAAAAGGGAAACCTGCATAAAAACTCTGAAGGCAAAGCGCCGAGGGGACGTGCCTCACCTCTACTGTCGCTGTAATTCTTGGCTATTTGCTCTCACTCACCAAGGACTGGGGGGAAGTCCACGCCCCTCAGCCTCCTGCTGCGTCCTCGTGGGATCGTCCACATCCTCCGGCTGCTCACCCGTCCTCCCGAAACCCGCCGTGACTTCACCCCTACCCCACGGAGGGCAGGCTCACGCTCCTGCCGTCAGGCACTGCCCAGAGCTGCTCCGACTCCAACCTTCAGCTCAGCGTCCTGCTCCGGCCCCAACCTCCCGCCTCGGGCGCCTCCTGCTTTCACTCCCACTTTAACTTGTTCTTCGATCTCCTGGGAACTACACCCTCTAACTCTACGGGCAGAGAAAAGACAGGAGCCAACCAGAACACGGGACGTCTGACTTGCTTGTTCCAGGGTTGGGGGCGCTGTGGTCATCCCTGGAGAGGCAGGCTTACTCCTCGTTTGTTCTGGAAGGTTACCCCTGAAGGAAAGAGACAGAATCTTAAAGACTGTATTTACCAACAGTGAATCTTCTGAAAAAGCAATCAATCACATTTATAATAACATCAAAAACAATTAAATACTTAGGAACAAATTTGACCAAAAAGATGAAAGCTATCTACTCTGTAAACTGTAAGACTTTGATGAAAGAAAGCTGCTGCTGCTGCTGCTAAGTCGCCTTAGTCGTGTCCGACTCTGTGTGAGAGACAGCAGCCCACCAGGCTCCCCAGTCCCCGGGATTCTCCAGGCAAGAACACTGGAGTGGGTTGCCATTTCCTTCTCCAGTGCATGAAAGTGAAAAGTGAAAGGGAAGTCGCTCAGTCGTGTTCGACTCCCAGCGACCCCATGGACTGCAGCCTACCAGGCTCCTCCATCCATGGGATTTTCCAGGCAAGGGTGCTGGAGTGGGGTGCCATTGCCTTCTCTGTTGATGTAAGAAAGCTAAGAAAATACAAATAAATGCAAAGCTATCCCATGTCCATGGACCGAAATAATTAATATTATAGAAATTTCAATGTTACCAAAAGTCATCTAGATTCAATGCAAGCCTTATCTCAGGATTCCCGGGCCCCTGAACCCTGACTTTCCCAGTCTCTCCATGAGGCCCAGCTCCGAGTGGCTTCTTTACAGTGCAAGGGGCCTTAACAAAAGCAAGGACTCTGTCCATTTCTCTCCAAAAAGACAGGAGGAGTTGACCAGTTAGCAAAGTAGTGAGATATGGAACCCCAGTGTCTTGTCTTGGCTTTCCGGTGTCTGCCACATGAAGCTAGGCTCATGCCAGAAGCATCTTTCTCGCAGACACAATGAGACAAGACCAGCAGCCAGGCCACAGCTGAGCTTCTCATCGTCAGAGGCTGCCTCACCAGTGTGGTCCCAGCTGGAGGCCCAGGCCCCCCTTCCCACTGTTTATGAGGCTGTCCTCACAGCTGTGCTGGTAAAGAATCCACCCGCAACGCAGGAGACCTGGGTGCGATCCCTGGGTGGGGAAGATCCCCTGGAGCAGGGAAAGGCTACCCCCTCCAGTGTTCTGGCCTGGAGAATTCCATGGGCTGTCTAGTCCTGGGGGTCACAGAGTCGGACATGACTGAGCGACTTTCACTTTCACTTTGGGAAAGGTCATACCTGGCATAGAGGACACACTCCATCGCATCACCATCTCGACGGATGCAACCCACGGCACAAAGTACTGGACAGTCAAGAGCTTGTACCACGAGAAGGCGCTACGTGTGCAACTTGCCTGCCTTGCCAAGTTCATCCTCACAAGAACCCTGGAGCAGGCGCCCTTGTACCCACTGCTCAGAACAAGGGCACTGCTCAGAAGCACGGGCGGACCTCACTGAGGCCACGAGGGGAGACGGGGCCAGCAGGACCGGCCTCTGCGTGAGAAGGGGGGGCAGTGCACTGACTTGGTAGATGGAAAGCAGAATGGGGAGGAGCTCACTCACTCGTTCATTCGGGACAAGTCATGGGTCTCCTCTGTGGGCCAGTTACTCTCGTGAAGTAGGGGACTCTGCGGTGTCCAAGACAGCTCTGGCCCACTCACTGGTTTCCAACACAGGGGGAGGGGAGGGGGAGAGGAGGGCGTAGATCACGAGCCATGATCCCTCCCTCCACAGTGATGAGAGGAAGAAAACACCAGATGGGGAGGATGGGGCAGGAAGGGCCCAGTGCGGGCCCCACTCCCTGCTACTGGCATCCTAGAAGGCTTCCTGGAGGAGGTGATACTCAGCTTGAGATCGAAAGTGGAGCCACAGTCTGCAATCTCTCAAGTCTCTTTCCCCTCCCACTGCCAAATTCTTCTCAAAAATGGCAGAGGTTTAGAAGCATGGATAAAGATGTGGCACATATATGGAATGGAATATTACTCAACCACTAAAAAGAATGTGGCTCACGGGGTCGCAGAGTCGGACACAACTGAGCGACGGAACTGAACTGAAAAAGAAAGAAAGAATGCCATTTGCAACGGCACGGTTGGACGCAGCAACCGTCCTGCTGAGTGAAGTCAGTCAGACGGGAGGAGAAGCGTCGTATGACATCCCTTATCCGCTGGACCTAAAAGGAAATGACAGAAATGGACTTATTTATAAAACAGAAGCAGACTCGAAGACCTAGAGAATGAACTTGCGGTCGCCAGGGGGAAGGACGGGGGGAAGGGGCGGCGAGCTTGGGATGGACACGCGCGCACTGCTGTGTCTGTAACAGATAACCAGCGAGGACCTGCCGGCAGGGAACTCCGCGCAGTGTTATCGGCAGCCTTGACGGCAGGGAGCTTTTGGGGGAGAACGGACACATGTATAATAGACGTTGGGAGGAATCCTTTTGCTATTAACCTGAAACTATCACGACAAGGTTAATCAGCTATACTCCAACACAAAATAAAAAGCTTTTTTAAAAAACCTACAGGGGTTGTTCTGTTCATTTTTTTTTTCTTTGTTTGGAGTATTTCTCATTTCCGGCAGTTTTCTAGACCTCTCACAAGCCACCCAGGGCTGCTGCGTGTCCTCGTGCCTTCTCCCCGGAATCTTTCTTCCCGCTGGCCAGGCTGTCGCGTCTCAAGAAGACGAGAGGAGGCCGGGCTTCGTGCTGACGACCAGCAGCCCGGCAGGCACCCTCCGGCCGCCTCTCCGGGGGCTGCCCCTGGTGCTGCCTATGTCCACTGAGGAACGCGGGGTCCCACTTCGGGAAGCAAGCGTCATTTTTGTGGTTATGGTTTTCATTTCATTCAAAATGTGAGAAATAACTTTTAAAACAGATCTTGATACAGTTGGACTAGCAATAATCACTAAAATATGTATTCAAATTTTCATTATACTCTTTGATATTTTGGAAGATAGTAGCTTATTGCTATTAATAAATAATGATAATAAGTACCACTTAAGTCCCCGAGTTCATCTTGTCTATGATTGCCCACCCAGGGGTGGGGAGCTTTGCTGGGCCATGAGGGTGGGTGGAGAAGAGAGGGAGAAAACTCAGAGCAGAAAGGCAGGTGCAGTTCTGGCTTGCGTTGGTTTTAAATCAGAGTCAAGGTTAGATCTGTGTCTCTAAACCCAGAACTAACGTCTCTGTCCTCTGGTCACCACATCAAGACCCAGAATGCAGAAGGATGTGCCTTCATCCTAGGTTGTAAACGGTGGCCACTGCTTACAGGCAGCCCTCCTGGGTGCGTCAGGACTTTCACCGCACAATCTGCTGACCTGCAGCAGTGGGAGGGGCGGGGGTGTGCTGTGCAGCAGTGGCCCCTGCCCACCCGCCCCAACTAGATCGGGGACAGAGCCTCCCTGTGCGCCTGCCAGACCCGGACGACACTGACCAGACCGCCGGCTTTGCCGTCCGTGCCCACGTCTGCACCCCGGCGGCTCGCCTCCAGCAGGCTGCTCAGGGTAGCACCAAACAGAGAAAAGCAAACACAGAAGAAGCTGTCAGGCTGGGTGCCTCGAACACACAGCGCCGTTGTCAGCACGCCTCGAGGCTTTTCCTGGCTGGAAGCCGAGCACGCGCACTCATCGTGAAAGAAGCAACAGTAAACCAGGGGGGAGACGGCATTCCCGATCCCGTGCAGCGTGCGTTCACGTGTCAGCCGGCTACGTGGATTCTGTGTGAAGCATGTTGAATCCACCATCGTAAGACCCCATTTTCCCTTTCCTCTTACAGAGCATCAGTAAAAAGACCTGGCACAAACTGCGCCTGAACACAGAAAGCTAGGGGCTGATGGAGAGCGCGTGGCTGGAGAGGGCCTCCCTGAGGCAGGTGAGGATGCGTCTCCCGACCTGTGCCCCCAGGCCGGGTGGGCTGCCCGCTGCTGTGGCCCTGAGAATCCCTCTGAGCCCGCTCTCTGACCTGCACCCCTGATGACTCAGAGGCCCACGAGGGACAAGGGACCCACGTGCCCAGTGCCCGGCCCCCGGCCGGCCCCACCAGGTGCCGCCTCTCTGCCGATGCTAACAGCAGGGGCAGCCTCCATCACCGGGCCACGTCCCGTCCGTCTCTCTCACCTGCATCCTGGAGGGTCTGGGAAGCTGAGGCCAGAGGCCAGGAGACTGTGTCCCATGGGGAATTCGGTTCAGAGCACTGGGACCAGAGGGTTACGCACAGGGCCCATTTCGGACCCCCCGGGGACGGTGACAAGGACGTGTCCCAGTTCTGTGGCTGTCAGCGGCCCCATGCCCTCCGCCCTGGGTCTCACAACAGCTCCGCCAGGACACGGAGTGACGGGGTCGTCACTGATTTCTGAGGAAACAGACTCTAGACCGGGCGGGAGAACTGCCCAGGGTGCTGCTCCCAGCGTTTCGCCCTCCCTTCCCGAGCTGCTTCTCCCGGAGAGGCGGGGCAGCTGGCAAAGTACCGGCGACCCTCTGCCCCAGGGGTGAGCTCCGGGGGTGCTGGTATCTGCAGCGGGGGGCAAGTGGGGTTCCCTGGCACGGGTGCCCGCATGCTGGGACAGGACAGGTGTCTGAAAGCCCGGCCTGCTGTTTGTCTTCTGTACACACAACACCTCAAACACCAAGGCAGAAACAAACACAGCCTTTCTCCCTCCTGGGGAGCAGCTGCTTGACAAATTGCTTTCCTCGGGAAAGTGCTCAGGCCTGTGGGAGGACACACGATAATTAGAAGACACGGTGCCTGCCTTTGAGGTCCTTACAGAGCTCACACAGCTGAAGAATGCAACTGGCAGAATGGTAGTTTCAGCCCTGGCTTAGGCAGGAACCCGGGAGTGAAGGGGAGGCATCCTGGAGGACTTCCTGGAAGGGGTGATTTGTGAACAAGAAGGGGAGGTGAAGGGGACGGGTCAACCCAGTCTCAGAGAGGGGAATTCTCCAGATGTCCAAAGTAGGCAGGGAAAGGAAGCTAGCAAATGTTTCAGCCGGACGCATGACAAAACGCTGCTTGGTGTGCTCGGATACCCTCTGCAGGCCCAGGGTGATGTGGGAGCAGTTTCTCCTTATGCTGAGCCTGGTCCTGGGGCAGAGCAGGGCCAGAAGCATCTCATCTCTGAAGGTGCAGAGCAGAGCAGGGCAGCCTCAGCTCCCCTCCCCTGGAGCTGAGACCATGGGTCCAGGACCCCTGCCCTGGGCCTCAGGCTCACGCAACCCCTCGGGTTTTACAGCCTCGCTTTCCGGCCGCTCCGTGGGTATGTCACCAAGCACATCACCCTCAGGGCCCAGGAGCCGTAGGCACTGAAGAGCAGCCAAGAGCTTCCCGGAGGGTGGCGGCCTGGCCTGGGTGTCAGGGTGCAGAAGTAAGCCATCCTGCTGACCTCGGCTCTGAGTTTGGCTACAAACTCATCAACTTAGCAAAGAGCCTTTTTTTCACCAGATGGGTGGTCTTTAGTCATCTGTGTTTCTAAGAATCCAAAGTCGTCATGTCTGCGTGTGCATAATATGAGAAAATGTGAGCGAAATAAAGGAACAACGAGGCAAGTGAGGGGTTTTGAGAACTTGGCAAGGCATCTTCTTCAGTTTAAAAGTTTGCAGCTTTTCTTCGCTAGGAAAGTGAACAGAGTGTCTCCTATGCACACAAATTAAAAGCAAATTGCCCCCTGGGCCCAGGACCCTGGCTTCCAGGGCGTGCTGGCGTCACCTCTAGGCCTGCCAAGGAGCTGCCCCTTCCCGCCTCGTGCGCAGGCCACGGGTCAGCCAACAGAGAGGAGGCCTTGACCGTCCACCTCCCGGCTACGGCTGTCCCGCTGGGCGTGCACGCTCAGTCGCTCCAGTCGTGCCCGACTCTTTGTGACCCCGTGGACTGCAGCCGCCAGGCTCCTCTATCCATGGGGCTCTCCAGGCGAGAACACTGGAGTGGGTGCCCTTTCCTCCTCCAGGGGAGGTTTCCGACCCAGGGTCCGAACCCACGTCTCCTGCACTGGCAGGCGGTTTCTTTGCCACTAGCGCCACCTGGAAAGCCATAATTATTGGGGTTGGTTTAATGCAAACAAGAGAATAATATTTTGAAGATATCCAGCCAGCCTCTGATGGACAGGGCAGTTGGCTAACGGGGGTGCGGGTCTCCCAGGCTGAGCACTGCTTGCCGCATGAGGGGCTGGTCTTGGGCAGCTTCAGCTTTGGGACAGGAGCTGCGTTTGCATTTCCGAGGCCAGACCACACCTTTCCC
>SJYR01001490.1:134640-169550 GCA_006410655.1 Kobus ellipsiprymnus | reverse complement strand
TGTGTCTGTGTCTGTGTGTGTGTCTGTGTGTGTCTGTGTGTGTGTGTCTGTGTCTGTGTGTCTGTGTGTCTGTGTGTGTCTGTGTGTGTGTCTCTGTGTGTGTGTGTCTGTGTGTGTGTCTGTGTGTGTGTCTGTGTGTGTCTGTGTGTGTGTGAAAGGGCATCTTACACGTCAGGCTCTGTCAGAGGCTTTACTGTAGTTATGGTCTGCTCCAGTGAACGTTCCATAAGCGATGTTTGGAGTGTCTGCTAAGACCTGTGCCGGCCATGGTGGGCCCATGGGAGGGGGTCACGGACAGGATTCCTGTCCCCAGGAGGTCTGAGTTCCTCAGGAGATACAGATGTCATTAACCAAAGAGCCACAGAAATACATCCGAAACTGCAGCTGGTGAGGGCTCCTGAGGATGGGGACCCCAAAGCTGAGAGCCTCGGAGAGAAGGAGGGTGGGGTAGAGGGGAAGGGAGGAAGGCCAGGGAGGAGGGCGGGAGGAGTGCCAGGGAGGAGGGAGCAGGGGGAAAAGTGTCTAGAGGCCCCAGTGAAGACCCTCTTCATCCACTTCGGGACCCAAAGGCCAGTGAGACGGGAGCTGAGGACACAGGGGCCCGAGACTGGGGCTTTCATCTTTACCTTAGGAGCACCGGGTCGACACTGAAGCATTCTGAGGGCAAGGCTAACAGGATGCTGGGGGTCCCTTTGAAGTCACTCTGCTAATGAGCATGGGTACCAAAGAGCAGAGTGAACACAGAGGCTGCTGGGCCGGGTGCAGACGATGTGGCCGGGCCCACCGTGGGAGGGTGCAGGCATGGACAGCAGGCCTGGCCTCCGCCACCTTGAGTCTGGGGTGTTAATCTCAAGGATGGGAGATCTGGCGGGCAGGAGGAAGAGAGTGTTGCGGGGACAGTGCCCAGGGTTCTGGCCTCTAAACCGTCCCTGGGGGTGGCCACACTGAATGATCAGGAGGCCCTCACGGCTCACCCTGTGGTCACAGTGAGTGATCGAGAGTGTAGCTTCTGGTGCTCCCAACCGGTGGGTGCTTCCCCGCCCCAGAATCTCCCTGAAACCCCACTGAACCACCCCACAGGCTAGCCCTCGACGCCACTTGAAACACACCCACAGGCACCAGGGCCGGGTAAGCCAGACGGCAGGGCCTGCTTGTGTGACCGCATGGCTCCATCCATCACCAAAGTGACACTGTGTTATGTGTTAGTTCCCGTCCAACACCAAGTATAGCTTTAATGAGAGTTATATGATTTAATGAACTATTTACATACTCTGGAAAAGTATAACTGGAAGGGGTGGAACCACCATGCCAACTGCTTTGGGAAGACACATACAGGTAAGTCGCCTAAAAGACCACCAACGGATTGGGTCAAGGGAGAAAAAGCAAAGGGTCTGAAAAGGATTCTGCATTTAGGTCTGGTGCCAGGAGAGTTTAACTAATCATGTAACCAGAAATCTGAAACGTCAATAGTGCGTTCAAGTTGCTGGTGATGCAAGAAAAGCCACAGGAAACTAATCTGCAAACCCGACTTCAAAGGAGAAGCCTTGACCCCGCCAAAAAGTTGTTGAATGAATCTATGATCGTATCTTGCGCTTTAAACGCATTTACATTAAATGAGTCAAGAATAAACCAGCTTTTAATCTTAACTCACTACCTACCAATCCAGATGGTTCTATCAGTTATTATATTCACACGATGACTCTCTAGTGCCTTTCTACTTAATCAACCAAATTGAGGGTGGTGGCTTAGTCACTGAGTTGTATCCGACTCTTGCGACCCCATGGACTATAGCCCGCCAGGCTCCTCTGTCCCTGGGATTTCCCAGGTAAGAATACTGGCGTGGGTTGCCATGCCCTCCTCCAGGGGATCTTCCTGAGCCAGAAATCGAACCCAGATCTCCTGCGCTGCAGGCAGATTCTTTACTAACTGAGCTACAAGGGAAGCCCAAAATGGATAAGTGCTATTTAAAATGTGAGCTCCACGTCCAGAAGAAGTGACCAGGGAGAAGTCAGTCTACAGACTCCTGTACAGTGCCATCACAGGAGCCAATCAGACAAAACAGAAAACGCAGAGTCCAAATGTCCTTGAAAGTGGAGTCTGTGAAAACGAGGGTGCTCCACACAAGTTGGGAGAGATGGATTTAATAGCCGATGGGTAACAGGCAGGTTTAAGGCAGACGGCTAAATATTTTGTAAACATAATTCAGATCTCTGCTTCAATCAGATAAACAGAGGACATGGAATCATAAAAGCGCTACGCAATATGAATCACGGTTTATCGTGGCTTTCCAGTCGGCACATGGTAAAAATTCTTGGGGAGGTGGGTGGCCCCTGGCACCTGTATGTCTTCAAGCCCCTCAGAGGTCTTCACCCTTCAGCCAACGTACAGAACCACAACACAGGTCAGTGTTTATATAAGACTTGCTTTGGGAAGACGTGCTACAACAAAGAAAAAGACTGAAACTTCTAAATCACCTAATAATGAAAACTGTCCTTGCTTCCACAAATCTAAAATATTTGAGCATCTGGGACTCCCCTGGGGGTCCGGTGGCTCAGATTCCGCACCCAGCGCAGGGGCCCGGGTTTGATCCAATGAACTGGATTCCACGTGCCGCAACTAACGACCTGGAGCAGCCAGATACCTAAATTAACCAATTTTTAAAAATACACACACATTAAAAGGGAATGGACACACTGCATGTATAATGCTAATGCGAAGAACTAACTCATTTGAAAAGACCCTGATGCTGGGTAAGATTGAAGGTGGGAGGAGAAGGGGACAGGAGTTTGAGTAAACTCCAGGAGCTGGTGATGGACAGGGAGGCCTGGTGTGCTGCAGTCCATGGGGTTGCAAAGAGTCGGACACGACTGAGCGACTGAACTGATCCAAACTTAACAGATATATAATATGTATTGGACATCTGTCTGGATACAAAAAGGAAAAACTGTTAAATTGGACATTAGTCACCCTCTTAAAGTGCTCATCATCACTCATTCACTCAAAACATGTATTAAGTGCTTACTGCATGCCAGCCTCTGTTAGATGCTGCCGCTGCTACTGCTAAGTCGCTTCAGTCGTGTCCGACTTGGTGCAACCCCAGAGACGGCAGCCCCCCAGGCTCCCCCGTCCCTGGGATTCTCCAGGCAAGAACACTGGAGTGGGTTGCCATTTCCTTCTCCAGTGCATGAAAGTGAAAAGTGAAAGGGAAGTCGCTCAGCTGTGTGCGACTCTTCACGACCCCATGGACTGCAGCCCACCAGGTTTCTCTGCTCCTGGGATTTTCCAGGCAAGTGTACTGGAGTGGGGTGCCATTGCCTTCTCCGCTGTTACATGCTAAATGAGAATAAAAACATAATTTTTTAAAAAGGGAATTAACAAACTTGAAATTTTTGCAGCTGTATGACTGGCACAAGATGAATATTCCAATGAAGAGGTCGTAGAACTCAAAAAGAAATCGAATCATCAACACACGAGTGTGAATACACACCCCCTCCAACACAGAAATGGCCAATGATGAAAGCGATCTACAGAACACACGTCAGTGAAGCAATGGAAGTGGGTTCCATTCCACCAGGAATAAAAGAAATGCAAAACTAACCTTTGTTATTTGAAACATTGATAAAATGCATTTTTTAATTGAAATGCTTCCGTGTTGGCCGTCGTGTGAAGACTGATGCTCTCTTATTGTGGAAGCCAACGGAGACGTGGAGAGCTTGCAGATACATCCTGCACCTGACCTCAGCAACTCCACTTCTGAGTCTTCATCTCACGATGCTCCCCTGTGACTGCTGCAACAAAGCGTCTCTCCCGCTCCGAGGCTCAGCGCCCCTTCCGGGAGCAGCCCCGGCAGGAAGCCCAGCAGCCTCTGCACACCGCCCCTGGCGCTTCTGCTTTGGGACTCTTCGTTTGCCCGTGTCCTCTTGCAGACAGTAGGCACCTAGCGCATAGCCACGATGGATTTTGTCTTTATGTCTCCAGCCCAGGGCACGATTCTTGGCTTACAGCATGTGCTCATCACATATGTAATGAGTCAGACTCTGCAGAACTGTCGTGATAGATAATATAATCATGATTCCACCAGCTGTCCACAGAAGGGGAGAGTGGGCGGCTGTGAGCAGAGCCCAGCAGTCCTGGGTGCTGCTCCTCAGGTCCCACAGGGTGACACACACGTGCGGTTCAGTGCTGACCCGAAGAACCTTCCCTGTCGCCTGTCCTTTTCTTGGAAGTACAAATAGCTTTAATGATTTATGGTAAATAAAAAGGAAGCTTGATTCCATGATTGAAAAATGAAAATAATTACAAGTATGTTGTTGTTCAGTTGCTCAGCCTTGTCCAACTCTGTGATCCCGCGGACGGCAACACACCAGGCTTCCTCGTCATTCACCTTCCCCTGAAGCTTGCTCAGACTCATGTCCATTGAGTCAGCCATCTCATGCTCTGTCATCCCCTTCTCCTCCTGCCTTCAGTCCTTCCCAGCATCAGGGTCTTTTCCAAGGAGTCGGCTCTTCGCATGAGGTGGCCAAAGTATTGGAGTTTTAGCTTCAGCATCAGTCCTTCCAATGAATATTCAGGACTGATTTCCTTTAGGATGGACTGGTTGGATCTCCTTGCTGTCCAGGGGACTCTCAAGAGTCTTCTCCAGTACCACAGTTCAAAAGCATCCAGTCTTTGGTGGTCAGCCTTCTTTATAGTCCAACTCTCACATCCACACATGACTACTGGAAAAACCACAGCTTTGACTATGCGGATCTTTGTCAACAAAGTAATGTCTCTGCTTTTCAGTATGCTGTCTAGGTTGGTCAGTTTCTCTTCCAAAGAGCAAGCATCTTTTAAATGGCTGCAGTCGCCATCTGCAGTGACTTTGGAGACCAAGAAAATGAAGTCTGTCCCTGTTTCCATTGTTTCACCATCTATTTGCCATGAAGTGATGGGATTACATGCCACAATCTTAGTTTTTTGAATGTTAATTATAAGTGTATTTATACAGAAAATACAAGCTTCCAAGAGATTAACATTAATTAACTGCTGTCAAAATAAAGATTTAAGGAGACCAAAAATAACACTGCTTAATAAAAAGCGAAGTGAGAATGAAAGTCACTCAGTCATGTCCGTCTCTCTGGGACCCCATGGGCTATACAGTCCCTGAAATTCTCCAGGCCAGAATCCTGGAGTAGGTAGCCTTTCTCTTCTCCAGGGGATCTTCCCGACCCAGGGATTGAACCCAGGTCTCCCACACTGCAGGCGGATTCTTTACCAGCTGAGCCACCAGGGAAGCCCAACAATCCTGGAGTGGGTAGCCTTTCCCTTCTCCAGGGGATCTTCCCAACCCAGGGATTGAACCCAGGGCTCCCACATTGCAGGCGGATTCTTTCTCTACCAGCTGAGCTATCAGGGAAACCCTATAGTAGGACACAAAAACGATCAAAGAGGGAGTGGGACAAACCAAGAAAATGAATGAAGGAAAGCGAGTGGCGAGCAGCCAGAAGTGTCTCACAGACCAGGGTTCGGGTCGAAGGGCACACTGCAGTGGCCACCGGCCGCCTGGGGCTGCCGAGCACTTGAAAGCGGCTGCTCAACCGCGAGATTAGATCGTTAATGTTTCTGGAGCTCCAATCCTTTAGCCACCTAATGAGAAGAGCCGATCATCAGAGAAGCCCCTGATGCCTCGAAAGACTGAAGGCAAGAGAAGCGGGTGACAGAGGATGGGATGGTTGGAGGACATCACCAGTCCAACGTATATGAATTTGAGCAAGCTCCGGGAGATGGTGAGGGACAGGGACGCCTGGAGTGCTCAGTCCATGGGGTCACAAAAGAATCAGACATGACTTAGGGACTGAACAACAAGAATTGTATTAAACTGAAATGTAAACAGTCACAGGTGGCTGGTGGCCACAGAATTGGACAGAAAATGTTGAGACCAATGCCTTGTTTTCCCCAAGAGTGGGCATGGAGTCCCAGGGAATTCAGGGATTGGTCTGAAGTCTTACAGCCAGACACGGAGCACTTCAGTGATGGAAATGGGAGGATCCCTGGCTTGGTTTCTAGGTTAATTTCCACCCCACAAAAAGGGTGTAAGTATTTATGTTCTTTTAATAGTTTTGAAGGAAAAATAACAGACTGTGAGATTCTTTGTTTGCTGTAAATATTATGCTGGCCTGGAAGCAGTCTTTTATAATGACCCTAATTCTGATTTTAGAACAGAACATCAAAGAGTTTAAATCTGCTCCATTTTGCCTGCTAAGCTGCTAAGTCACTTCAGTCGTGTCTAACTCTGTGCGACCCCATAGACAGCAGCCCACCAGGCTCCCCCATCCCTGGGATTCTCCAGGCAAGAACACTGGAGTTGGGGTGCCATTTCCTTCTCTATTTTGCCTGCCTTTCTTTAAACAGACAGTTCAGATCATTGTTAAGTTGTTAAATGATACAGCGAACGAAGTTGCACCTGGAAAGCACAAAACTGCCAAATCTGAGGCATGTTATGGAATTCGAAAAGAATCCTTTACGCTTTTCTCATGTGCATGGTTCACACTTCAGGCTCAAACCCCACAATCCAGCGGTCTCCTGAAGATCCGCTCTATGGGATTCACACACACACAGACACACACACACTGTCCAGGACATCTCGTGCTAAACTGTATAAAAGCGACAGGACAGCTAAAATCCTGAAATCCTTTTCTTAAGCAAAGAGAGGAATACTGAAAACAAAGTGGAAAGGAAAAGCATGCAATGGAAGTTAAAACTGAGACATGAAAATCGGAGGAAAGCGCAGTGCCAAAATTCCTATTCACTTTCTTTCCATTTTTCCTTCAAGGATGACAGCCTGAGTAAGCCCAGGGGGCCAAAATGGGGGGCTCCGTGATGGCTTGTGCCCTTTACCCTTCAACTTGAACCCAGAGGGCGCTTGCATGCGTGTGGGCACGCTGGCAGAGCATCACCCTGACTACACACCCTCAGAATCCACGCTTCGCATCCGCTCCCTACACATGCTGTCCCTGAAATGAAGGCCCCCCGGGCTCTGGGATTAAGAGGCCGAGATCCGAGAACCCGGCGGCCCTGCAGTGTGGGGAGGAAGTGGATCTGTCCTTGTAGTCAGCCGACGGTGGCGCTCAGCATACCTGGGACACCAATTCGAAGAGGAAAAAGGAAGTGGTCAAAGTCATGCTTTTTTGTGAACTTCAAAGGTTCTCTCCCTCCCCCCTCTTTACATTTTACTGTCTGGTGAGCTGACTGTCTGCAGCTGTTGGTAGAGACTGTGTCCCCCGGCGTCAAACCTGCCTCCTCACGCCCATAAAACTGCAGCAGGGGACCCGCGGCAGGTGTGGCGGGCAGGGGCCAGGCCGCCCTCGCGATTTCCCTCGCGCCGCCCGCTGTGCCGCCGAGACCGCCTCCCAGCTCACCCCAGCCAGGCTCGCAGCTCCTCCGGATGACCCCCCGGGTTCCCGTGCTCCGCGTGCTGGGGGTGCGGAAACAGTCTCACATCCCTCTTTCCTAGATCCTCTTGTCCCTACGCCTGCCCAGCAGAACATTTTAGTGCGCTCACATTCACCAAAACCCAGGCGCTCGGGGAGATGGGGAAGGACAGGGAGGCCTGGCGGGCCGCGGGCCATGCGGCTGGAGTCGGACACGACTGAGCGACTGGCTGACGACGGACACTGACGGGGGAAGCAGACGGAAGCCAAGTCAGCGCCGGCGTTTACAACCCACGTTAAACCATGTCTTAGACAGCATCAGGCACCATCACAAATGCTTCTGAAATCCACAGAACCGGGCTCCGGTTCTCCTTCAGACTGGGAGAGACGAGTAAATACCGCACGTGTTTCCGGAGATGTCAGGACTTCAGTAGTAAGGATGAATTGCTTGCCCTCTTCCTCTTCTTTTAGTGATGGGAAATGAATTATTGCAGATGACATATTAGTCAACTGCACTCTAACTTTGCAGACCACTAGCATATTATGTCGTTTGGCTTAGTGCCAATATTTTGGGAGGAAAGGGGAGATGAACAGAAAATCAATTTATTTAAAGCCACTTTAACTTGTTCATATTGTTTTTATTTGGCAGACTGAAAAATGCATGCTTTTCTAAACAAAGGGAAACATCGTTGCAGCACTTTTGCAAGAAGAGAAAAAAAAATGGAAAAGGGAAGGGTCATCTTGAAGGCAAGCACCCGAGCCTTGGCATTTACTGAGCTCCCCTGCGCATCTAGTCGTGAGCACTTCATCGCCTCCAGGGGAGGAGGCCAAGGGAGGGATGAAGGGGAAAGAAGCATGAAAGAAACACAAGAGAGAGAGTCCTGGTTTTGCCCTCAAGGACACTACTTTATAATCAAGGAGACCCAACAAATAAACGCAAAATGAACTTAGACACATTTTAAAAACAGCATTTGAGACTTTATCTTATCCCTTTAAATTATTTTCAGTCTCTGATAGTGGGTTTGCACTATACATAAATATTGCTCATAGAGGTAATAGTTTTGGTAAATTGTTTCTGTTGGTTTCCATACTTTAAATTCTACAGAAACTGGTAAGCTTGGGATGGAGTGGCATAAGGAAACATTCCAATTAAGGCTGATGGTAAAAAATTTAATTCTCAGAATTGAAGTCATCCTTTCAATACTATAGGTTTTGATGAAAATAAGAATGTTATTGTATGGTAAGTATTTTCTAAAAACCTACTGTGTATCAGGCATTGGGTTAGGATCTTAGCATAGAAGGGTAAACATAATAGAGTTTGTGGTTTAAACAGAAGAACACAAGATTATGAAGAAGGAAGCTTTGGTACTTATATCTTCCAAAAGATGCAGGACACATTTCAATTCATTTTTTTTTTATCATTTAAGCTCAGAAAGGAGAATACCAAGTGAACGCCCTAGATGAGACACCTGCCAGCTACAGCCTGTGGGCCGAGTTTGTGGCTTTCAGGGTTTTAAAGGGTTTTTGAAAGAAAGAAAGAGAGAAAGGAAGGAAGAAAAGAATGAAGGAAAGAATACACCACAGAGACGAAGGTGGCCTGCAGAGTCTAAGATGCCGACCACCAGCCCCTTCTAGAAAACGGCGTCTTCGCTCATGAGAACATAAAGAGGATGGGCCTTGCTTCTCCAGCTTTTCATCTTCCTCTTCTTGGAGTCCTCAGGGCCTCAGATACTTGAGGGCTAATTTAGATTAATTCTAAATTTATCTGAATTTCTGGTTTAGCATCGACTATGTCGCATTTTACTTAATGAAGGTATCGGTGTGTTAGTCCCCCCCGCCCCCCGACTGGAGGAAAATTGCCTTACAATATTATGTTAGTTTCTGCCATATATCAACATGAATCAGCCATGGGTATACTTCTGTCTCCTCCCTCTTAAACCTCTCTCACTATGTTAAACAGTTTAACAATATTCAAACACTGTTGATCCCTAAACGGTCTTTCTGGCCACTTCACCACAACACCTCTCAACCCAGACATTTTACCTGCTTAAAATAAACACATGTATTGGATAATCTGCATTTTTAAGAACCATAATTTCTATCTAATTGCACTTAAACCACAAAGATTGTTTCATCTAGGGACAAATTACTTTTTAGGTATAATTGAAAACAAGTCTTCATTTAACCACCAAGTTATGTCCCTGCTCTCAATTAAAATACATGGTTTAAGCAAAATTTCAGACCATGCCGATTTCTCCAAGGAGTAAACAATGAGGTCGTTTGGATTTTCACGGACACATTTACATGCTGCCCTTGTCGTCACTTTTCTTGAGTTGGTAAACTACTCATATGGTGAAGTCAGGGTTTTTAGAATTTTTATGTTAGGCATTTTATATTACCTTCACGTATACTTGGGAGTGAATGGGAATTTATACATTTTTGAGAAATAAGGCAAAACACATCAGCCTGTATTTATTTATGGTAGATATGTAGAGTATCTACCCAGAAAAAAGCACACCAAATAAAAAGAACATCTATTTGGAATTTGCGTCATTTTATGGATGACACATTTGCTCAATATAAACCACAAAACATGTTTTCCTGGAAGTAGGCAGAATAAAAGTTTGATCCTTGATCTTAGTAGAGGATATGGTTCGTTCCTAAACCCAACGACTCCATTTGGCTGATGCCCATTTGAGGTCATTAATGCCATTTGTACCACCCAGAGCTGCAGCCACATTTCACAGCTGGCCGGACCCAACAGGGACAAGCCCTGAGTTATAGATGACAACCTACCTGGGGACAAGCAGGGCCTGATTAAGTATGCGTTGCCTGCCACAATCAGGCAACTGCATGTAAAAATCCCAGCTGAAGCTATAAACTAAGGACAATGAGAAGTTGCCTCAAAATTTGCATTAAGGCAAGGCATCCCACCAGCTACAGCTATACACCTTCCTAGATTTTATTGCTCCGTCTCTTTGAACAGAATGCAATCAGACACATTTTTCTGTGGCCCAGAGAATTATACCAATTTGAAAGTTAGGGGGAGAAATGCTACACAGCAGACACAAGTAATTATTTACCAAAGATTATTGGAGTTGATTTGAGGACAGAAGAGGGTAACAGACTCCCTTAAATGTTCCAGAAAAGTGGGGAAAAGAAATATCGACAAGCACGAATATATCAATAAATCTTACTGAGCAAAACCACATAAGTGAGCAGATGCTATGTGTATCTGATTGGCAAGCGGCTAACTCCCTTCAGCAGGGAACAAGACACCCCTCCAAGGAAGGAGAACAGCGTGGGGACCCTGAAATCCGGCATCCCGTTTGACTGACAGCACCCACCTACAGCTCATCAACCAAACCTTTCCGTCCCAGATCTCCACGGAAGAGTAAAACTGTGTATTGGATCCATGTGATACAGAACCGTTTCTTAAATTGATAAAACGATTAAAGAAAGCAGCTGCGGCATGACCTGAATACTGAATGTATTCTGAATAATGGCAAACTAAGCAGAGACGCTTCCCTGGTGGTTCAGATGGTACAGAATCTGCCTGCAGTGCAGGAAACCTGTTTTTGATCCCTGGGTCGGGAAGATCCCCTGGAGAAGAAATGGCAACCCACTCCAGTATTCTTGCCTGGAGAATCCCATGGACAGAGGAGCCTGGCCGGCTACAGCTCAGGGGGTTGCAAAGTTGGACACGCCCGGGCAACTAACACTTTCACTTTCTTTGCAGAGTGTAATGTTCGCTCTCCACAATTTTCAATTCTTTACTTCCCATTTTAATCAGGGCTATTTTTTAAATTGAACTCAGTCAGAGAGATAAAAAGAACATACGTTCCATGAGTAGTAAGTTTGTGAGAGGAAGTTGGTATGATTTAATTTGTTTGATTGAACTCTTTAATTACTGAAAGGGGTAGGAGTTACATTTCCGATTTTAAAGACAGGAATACAGAGACAGGGCAAGCAGAAGGGTTAGCGCCTGCAACCCTGTGGCCTGTTTTCAAGGTGCTTTATTTTCCTTTGGGGCTTCCCCAGTGGCTCAGCGGTAAAGAATCTGCTTCCCAATGCAGGAGACGCAGTTGGAAGGCAGTTGGAAGAACCAGGCTCAAAGTCCACATCTGGCTAACTCAGAATAACTTAACAATAGTGCATGTCTCAGCTTACAGTGTTTCCCAACAAAGCTAAAAAGCCAAGTACTCTGAGGCATCACTGAGGAAATCTTACGTGTAGGTAGTAAAGGAGCTTTAAAAGAAGATACTTTTCTGGTTGAATAGAATCAGTCATTTGATGGTTCCCAATAGTGGGAACTGTGTGCCGAGAGGCTTCCCTTGTGGCTCAGCCGGTAAAGGATCCTCCTGCAATGCGGGAGACCTGGGTTCGACCCCTGGGTTGGGAAGATCCCTTGGAAAAAGAAAGGCTACTCACTCCAGTATTCTGGCCTGGAGGATTCCATGGACTGTACAGTCCACGGGGTTGCAAAGCGCTGGACACGACGGAGCGCCTTTCAGGACAGCCTCCCCCTGCCATGCAGCCGTTAGCCTGCAGGTCCCACGGGTAGGGCCCCATGATGTCACCAGAACTGCTGACACGCGTTAGGACCATCCGCACACTCTGTCACAGGCCACCCTCGTAACCCCGCACGGCGGGTTAGGGCTCCTCCATCCATTCACCCGTCCATTCATCCGTTCCTCGTCCTTTCCCACGTCCCACGCATTCTGTGCCTGCAGCTGCATTAGAACTTAGATACACAGAGATTTTTTTAAAAAGATCTAGTTCTGGCCCAAAACACTCACAGTCTCACCCACATTGAAAGAGGAAACAGGATGAGTGAAAACGCTCCAAATCGAATCCACATAAACTAATAATAATTAGTGTTTTCAAAGAAAAATGCGCACGCATGTGTGCCCAGTTGTGTCCGACTCTTTGCAACCCCGTTGGCTGCAACCCGCCAGGCTCCTCTGTCCACGGGATTCTCCAGGCAAGGATACTGGAGTGGGCTGCCATTTCCTTCTCCAGGGGATCTTTCTAACCCAAGGATCGAACCAGAATCTCCTGCGTCTCCTGCACTGGGAAGCAGATTCTTTACCGCTGAGCCACTGGGGAAGCCCCAAAGGAAAATAAAGCACCTTGAAAACAGGCTGCAGTGATGGGACATGATTATCACTATTTATTTTTTTCTTCTTTGTATATATTCCTTGTTGTTTCCTTTTTTTTTTTTTTTTGGCCAAGCCGTGCAGTATGTGGGATCCTGAGACCAGGGATCAAACCTGAGCCCCCTGGGACTTCCCTGGTTTGTCTGGTGGTAAAGAATCCGCCTGCCAAGGCAGGGGGCACGGATTGCATCCCTGGCCTGGCTTTGGAGGGACTAAACTCACGTGCCACAAGTACTGAAGCCAGGGCTCTAGAGGACGTGATCAGTAACTAAGACCCAGCATGACCAAAAAAACCCTAAAAAGCCTGAGGCCCCTGGCCTAGAAGTGCAGAGTCGCAGCCACTGCCCACCCGGAAGCCTGTGCTCCTTCCGTTTTCAAAGCCTGCCCTTCGGTCTCAGAGAGGATGTACTGTTGCCTATGAAAGAGCATAAAGGAGGGTCATTTGCCTCAAGTGAAACGTGTTCTTTACACCAGAGGGAGAAGAGATCTCCTGGAATGGAATTTTGCAGCAAAAGAGAGTGTTTTCAGAAAAGGAAGGTGATTCCACAGACGGTCCTGGAGCACTGAGCCTCCTCACCAACCCCCTTGTCCGCGGTGCCGAGGGTCCCCGGGGATCAGAGGCTGGGCCTGGCTCTTTCGGGGGCTGCGGGGGCCGCCCCGTCTCAGTCTGTCCGGGTCCTGCTCAGGCCCCTTTGTCAGGTGACCGAGCGGAGCGGGCGGGGCCGGGAGGCCAATCGACGGTGAGGACGGAGCCAGAGGTGGCGGTCTCAGCCACCCCATCTGGCACCCGGGGAGAACGTGACACGCCGGGGGAGGGGACCCCGGGCGAAGAAACCTCTGTCCCTGCGAGGTGTAAACCTGGGGGCGGATGTGGAGGCCGTTGATGTGAAGTGCACACTTGCGGGTGGACGGAGGAGGCTGAGGGTAAAGCAGTGTGGCCCGACCAGATGAGGTGCACGGGACCCTCCCCTGGGTGCTCCCGGCAGGGGACGCCCGGCTGCCGGGCTGAGTGGGCCGCGGCGCTGCCCAGGGCCGCCCGGGGGAGGTGCTGAAGCGGGGCTCGAGCCCCGTCCCAGCACCCACAACGTGCTCTGCGGACTAAAGCGGAGAGGAGAGCGGGGTCATGAGTGGGGTCCGCCGGGGAGGGCGTGCGNCGCCCGGGGGAGGTGCTGAAGCGGGGCTCGAGCCCCGTCCCAGCACCCACAACGTGCTCTGCGGACTAAAGCGGAGAGGAGAGCGGGGTCATGAGTGGGGTCCGCCGGGGGGGGCGTGCGGGGCGGCGAGGCGTGAGCTGGGCCGGGAGGAAGTCTGGAAGGGCGGAGTGGGGCACCTGGCCAAAACCGGGAAGCCTGGCGACTAGGGGCCCCCACCCCAGGGAGCCGGGAGCAGGTCACAGGCGGCCCTGAACACTAGTTCTGACCGTGTCCACTGCCAAACACCTTCACGGGTCCAAGCTCATGGCTCAGAGACGGTGTGTTACAAAACAAAACGAAAACTGTTGCCAGGGAAAATAACATGTTTTCAGAAGACTCCCGAATCTTTTCATTTATTCATCAAGTGTTTCTTGAACGCCAGGCACTTTTCTAAGACCCTGGGGACTCTAGGAAACACTATGTAGCGGGAGAAAGATGCTCTCGCGCAGAGGGGAGAGAAACACACCAAAGAAAATAAGTAGAAAATGCACGGGGTGTTGGGCGGTGGTGAGCTGAGTAACCAAAGCAGATGAAGGGGACTGACTCAGGGAAGGACGTGGGGCGGTGGGAGCTCGGCACATGGCTCCTGGGCGGGGCCTTCGAGCACAGACGGGAAGGAAGTGAGGGCACACCGTGGGGACGTCTGGGGGAGGTCATTCCCCGGAAAGGGAACTTCAGTGCAAAGGCCCTGGGGTGAGAGGACCCCGCTGTGCTCGGGGAACACGGAGGCCAGTGCGGCCTGGCGGGAAGAGCAGGGCAGTGGTGAGGTGAAGGAGAGCCGCCTCCTGCCGTGGCGCAGAGCCATTTCTAGACTTATTTCTGCCCCTGTGTGCTGCATGCCTGGTCACACCCGACTCTTGGCGACCCCATGGACTGCAGCCCGCCGGGCTCCTCTGTCCATGGGGTTCTCTCCAGGCAAGAACACTGGAGAGGGTTGCCATTTCCTCCTCCAGGGGATCGTCCCAACCCAGGGACTGAACCCGAGCCTCCGCCGTCTCCTGCACTGCCAGGGGGAGTCTTTACCGCCAGTGCCACGTGGGAAGCCCTATTTCTGCTCACTAGCACAATAAAGCTGTCTGCTCACAAATTCTGGCTCCTTCCAACCTCCGGAAGGGATTTAGCAGGTCCATTTTCAGAAATTGTGATCAGTGCCAAGACCTCTGCACACCTCCTTAAGTATCCAGGAGCCTCTGAGAAAATTCATCACACAGGGGAGCCAGTCCCTCACACTGAAAGTGAGGTGGGGTCCGTCCTGATGAAGCCTTGCCTCCAGAAGGGGGAGGACTTGGCCAGGAAACAGCCCACGTAGGGAGGAGGGTTTCTCTTAAGCACAAACCCTGAAAGGATGCGTTTTCTCAGAGCCCCTGTAAATGGCAGGTGGGGACCCTCCCGGGAAGGTCCTTTGCCCCAGCCCAGCCCTGACCGGTCCACGGGGGCAGCTGGATCCGAGGCTGACTCTCGAGCACGCCAGCTGGGCCCTTCGGCATCTGAATGTGGGGTCTCAAGGGCGTCCACCTTTGCCCTCCTCGCCAGGAGAAGAATCAGGTCCCAGGCAAAGGGGCCGGAGCAGAGGGGGAACCACACTCCCTAAAACCAGCAAGAAAAGCTGAATCCGGTTAAACAAAACAACGAAGACTCTTTAAGAACAGACCACAAGTGCATTTGACAAAATGGTATCGCCTTGAAACCGGAAGTGAAGTAAATGGCGGCGTTTACAAGCCAAGGCAAATGTTCAAAGGGAGACTCAGACACAGAGGACAGATGGCGGGGAGAAAGCCAGTGCGTTCAGCCAACACCCACAAAATGCAGATTTTTTTTAAGTGCCCTGAAGGCTGTTTATGGCCCAAGGGCCCCAAGCTAGGTCCCTCCAGCCCCGGCAAGGGTCTCAGCATCCACACCACGGCCCAGAAAGGGACGGCTGGCAGCCTCTGCTTAGGGGACTTTCATTTTCGTGCAGACACATTTCATGTCTGATAAAGCCAGTCGGAGTCTCTCCACCTGCTATCTGACAAGGAGAAAAGGGAGGAGACGCTTGGCAGCAGATGATTCACCTGCTGAAACTGCAAGAACAACAGGGGAAAATCTCAAGCAAACCATCACACCCTCCACTGTCTATTCTAGGGGGTTTCCAAACCCTGAGGGACCCTGGGCCCACGATTCTTTGCAAGTCCAATTGTAGGAGCTGCAGAAGGGCTCTGTAGTTGTACCTCTTAGGAACATCTGTAGAAATCATTCTAAAGCATTCTGCCCGCATTTGATGATAACTGTTTACACGAATATTAAGTACAGATTGAAGGATGCTGATAAAATGTAGGACAGATTGAGACCCTGAGTGGCTCGTAATCAGTCAGGTAGAAAGTAAGAGAGAAAGCATAGATTTCCATGGCTGTTTTCTCATTGCCTGTTATTTCTGGTCCCTTTAGAGCCTTTCTCATGCTGGAAATATTTTTAAGAAAAAAAAACAGCCAAGTCAAATTGTACATACATTATCACGATTAAAAATGACTCTATCAGTTATTGTAAAACCCAAATCAAGTTACAGTAAGTCATTCAAGGAGTTGGTTCGTGTTTTTGTCACTCACAGAATCTACTTTGGAGCACATTCAAGATTTTTTTTATTGGAGTATTTTTAAAAAATAAACGGGTGAGTGATTTTGATTATGTTCAGAAGTGAACTTGAATTTTAGAGACACATACCCTCACATTTAGAACAATATCCCCTTCCAGTGGGAGAGACTGAAGGAATACACAGCCAGCTTCATCTTCACAGAGAAAAGGCTGCGGCGTGGGCAGAATAACATCACAGCCCCAAACTTAAGAGATTCTGTAGTGAACGTCTTGGGAAGGAAGACGACCTTTACCACACTCAGTCCTGGTTTGGTCATCAAGCTGATCAATAATCTTAAGGTTTCAAGGCCACACTGAAGCATCCTCTGTCACTTACTTGGGGAGGGGCCTTCTGAGGTACCTCCTGTGTGGACTCTGGGGAAGACCCCGGGGTCTGTAAAGAACAATAAATACTCAATTCCAAAGACGGGTCAGCTTTGCTGAATGGACACGTCATTGCACAAAAGCATTTCACAATAATAAAGCGCTTCTTATTTGGATATGTATTTTTCAACATTTCTGAGATTATAAACATATTCTGCCATGTCTACTTGGAATTTGGTAATGGAGATAACTTCTTGTCACCTCAAACAAATACAGTCTTTGTATCTGTTTAGATTCTCTACATATAACAAATGTTATATGCACATAACAAGATGCCCCAAATACACTATTATTTCCCATCATTTTTATTTATTTTTTTATTTGGTATCATTTCTGGGGGAAAATTATCTCTGATTGTTTAAACTCTTTGTGTGACTATCTTCCTGCAATGCAGGAGACACGAGAGACACAGGTTTGATCCCTGGGTTGGGAAGATCCCCTGGAGGAGGAAAATGGCAACCCACTCCAGTGTTCTGGCCTGAAAAACCCCACAGACAGAAGAGCCTGGCTGGCTACAGTCCATGAGGTCACAAAGAGTTGGACATGACTGAGCAACTAAGCACACTCCACACGCGCACACACACAAATATTAGTGATGAATAAATATTTATAAAACTAAAAAGCCATATGATTTATTGCCTCTCAGAATATCTAGATGTGCTTTCAGTCAAAATAAGACAGTCAAGAAAAATAACTTATTAGAAAAGTTAAACTAATATACTTGCAATTTCAGATTCATTAATACTGGGTCAAGTCAAATTAAACTATATCTAACATGAACAGTATGAAAAGGCAAAATGATGGGATACTGAAAGAGGAACTCCCCAGGTCAGTAGGTGCCCAATGTGCTACTGGAGATCAGTGGAGAAATAACTCCAGAAAGAATGAAGGGATGGAGCCAAAGCAAAAACAATACCCAGTTGTGGATGTGACTGGTGATAGAAGCAAGGTCCAATGCTGTAAAGAGCAATATTGCATAACCTGGAATGTCAGGTCCATGAATCAAGGCAAATTAGAAGACGTCGAACAGGAGATGGCAAGAGTGAATGTGTGTTCTTTGGAAGGACTGATGCTAAAGCTGAAACTCCAGTACTTTGGCCACCTCATGCAAAGAGTTGACTCATTGGAAAAGACTCTGATGCTGGGAGGGATTTGGGGCAGGAGGAGAAGGGGATGACAGGATGAGATGGCTGGATGGCATCACCAACTCAATGGACATGAGTCTGGGTGAACTCCAGGAGTTGGTTATGGACAGGGAGGCCTGGCATGCTGCGATTCATGGGGTCGCAAAGAGTCAGACATGACTGAGGGACTGAACTGAACTGAACTGAACTGAATGTGATGGTAACTGTTTTGTCTTTTCACTTTTGAAGTTAGGAAAGTTTTATTATTCTTGATAAATCAATACAAATACTATTTATACTTACATTCAAGGAAAATGAAAATATCAGCATTAACTATCCTCTTAAAATGAATGTGTGCTATACCTGAATGGATTGACAAAAATTTTACAACTAAACTATTAAGGCTTCAAATTTGTGAAAGATAAATAAAAATGAAAATGTGAAAGAAATGAAAAATAAAAAGAAGAATGGCCAAATAGGACATCCCTGGTGGTACAGTGGTTAAGAGTCCCTGCTTCAGTGCAGGAGGTACAGCTTTGACCCCTGGGATGGGGGACAGATGAGAATTAAGATCCCACAGGCCTGGCTGTGTGGCCAAAAAAATAAGTGAAACTATTAGGGAATGGCCAGATAACAGTCTCCTGAAAGAGGCTTCCCGTATGTTTCTGATTCATCCTTCGTGTTACAGAAATGTGAAGAACTGCTTCTTGCCTTCATCCTAGATGCACTCTTACTGTCACTTGTTTTTACCTTCATCCTGTCTGAAAATGTCAGCAGGTATCTTTCCTGCAGAAACTAAGGACCTTCCCAAATTTAAGGGCCCTATTGTTGAATAAAGTGCCGTGAACTAAGCTTCGAGAATTAGGACCCAATGTTTGCATTGCTCATACTCTGTAAGCAGACTAAACTCAGGTTCTCAGCTGAGTGACTGATTTCCCACTGACTCCAAAACAAAGGCAATTTAAGGAAAAACCTCAGCTCTGGAGATCCGTTAGGGAGCCAAACATACTTTATGGCTGTGTTGTTTTAATGGCTTTCCCGGTGGCTCAGTGGTAAAGAGCCCAGCTGTCAATGCAGAAGACCCAGGTTTGATCCCTGGGTCGGGAAGATCCCCGGGAGAATGAAATGCCAAGCTACTCCAGTATTCTTGCCTGGAGAATTCCATCGACAGAGGAGCCTGGTGGGTTGCAGTCCATGGGGTCGCAAAGAGTTGGACGTGACTCGGCAATTGAACAACAACAACATATCATTTTAATGTATCTTAATTTTAAAACTGGTACTTTTTTTTTTTTACCAATCAGAAAAAGGGGAAAAAAAAGACTCACTTGATAAAAATTCACACATTAACAGGCCAGCAGGGAAGGTGGTGGTCATCCCTCTAAGGTTAAACACAGGTTTAACAGGAAGAGAAGCTTCTCTGGTAAGTCTTGGGATGGATCAGCCCAGCCTGGTCCCGTGTGGTACTGCCTTCCGGCACCCGTGGGCCTGCACACTGTCCTCTTGCTCGCTGTGGCCAACGGCACAGATGTGACCCCGCTGTTCGGAGCAGACTGACTTCTGGGCACTGCAGTAGCTGGGGTGAGTGGGACCCCCTCCAGTCATGCTGGGTTTTCAGTTCAGTTACACGTTTGCTTCAAAACCTCAACTCAGACCCAGGAGGATACGATCTGTCTCACGTGCGTCACAAGAACTTCCAGTCTCAGGCATTGCCTTACACAGCATCCTTCAGGGTGTCCTTGTAATTAGGGAAACACCTGTGTCTGGTTTGCCTAAACGTGCACGTTTTCCCTCCACTCATCCCACAAACACTTGCGGAGCTCCTCCTGTGAGCTCCGCAGCACTCTCGGCTCTGAGGACCACAGGACAGCACGCTGGCTCGCAGGGAGCGTGTGTCCAGGTGAGGAGAGCAGAGAGCTGACAAGGAAGGAATGGACAAGGCAGCTCTCAGGCAGCTCAGGACCTCGGCCTTTACGAAACGGGGAGCCGCTGGAGGGTGTTCACCGGACCGGCCTCAGAAGGCACCCTGGCTCCTCCGTCTTCACAGGGACAAGTGACCACTTCCGTCCAGAGGTGGGACAGGTTCCCTGGGCCATCCCTGTGACCTCCTGACTCACAGAGTGTGACAGAGTGGAATTCTGTGCCTTCCAAACCCAGGTCTGAAGAGCACGGGCAGCTCTTAGAAAACAGGCTCCCTTTAGGAAGCACGGATGCCCCATCAGCAAGCGAGAAAGAGGGGTGGGCAGAGAAACGCAAGGAGAAAGGCAGAGGGAGACAAGCAGAAACACACAGAGAGAGAAACAGAGAGAGAAAGACACAAAAAGAGAGCCAGAAGGGACAAGACAGAGAGAACGAAGATGTTGAAAGCCAGTTAGCTCCCAGCTAAATGCAGCCAGGTGATGGGAACCAATAAAGGCATCCTCCGAACAATGCTTAGAAATAACTCCAGTCTCGTTTGAAGCCGCTGGGCTCGGGGGCCTTTCGTCACGGGGCAGAGGTCACTGAAATGCAGGCAAGCATTGCCCCAGCACTTTGTTAAGACTACGGGGTGTGGTGGCGTCCAGGGGAGCAAAGGCGGTGAAGGGGACAAGAGGCTGGCCGACCTGGACGTGGGTCGCCGTCAATTCGTAGGCACGGTGACCCGTGCTCAGGTTCTGGAGAGAGAGGCCTTGCGGTAGGACTCCGTTGATTGAGGGTTGAAGGGCAGGCAGAACGAGCCTGTGGCCTCCTCTGGATGTTAAAGGGGCCACCGCGATTGGTGACACGCAGTGTAGGCTTGTGGCTTCTCTAGACGACAGGGCAGCAGTGCACACACGGTCCAGAGGCTCCATCAGCACGTGCTCAGCCGCAGCCACAGGCCAGCTGTCCCCAGGGCGCCTGGGGGAGCCCGGCTGCAAAGCTGCAGGACTGGGGTGAGCAGAGCCGGCGGGAGGCACCTGCCACCTGCGAACACTGGGGAACTGGGAATTCCTCCCAGCACCAGGTACAGGCGTCGAGCCCTACGGAGGGCACCCAGGAGGGCTGACTGCTTAAGACCCCACCGGAGTCGCCCAGTGGCTTCTTGGAGATGAACCTCTTAGGCAGTTGGAATAGGAAATAGGAGTCCATAAGGGCGGTGGCTAGAAGACAAGGGAGGGAAAAGCCCTTGAAAATAGAACAAAGGAAGGTCCGAGGACTGGAGTGGGGACCTCAGGTAGAGCAAACAGCACCCCTGGCTCGCCCAGTTTACATAGGGCAGGCCCGGGGGAGGAAAAAACACACGAAAAGAGGAGCCGGCCAGGGCTCTCTCTCCCGCGCCTGTGCCCTCTCTCTCTCTTCTCTTCGTGTCTTTTGGGTCGGCATGCCCTCAAGCCTCGAGGATGTGCTTTCCTATTATTTTCTAAATAAAACTGAGCTGTAACATGGAGCTGTAATATTGATCTGTCCCAGAGCTATAACACGGTCTGCCCAAGAGCTGAGACAGGTTCTGTCCGAGGGCTTTAACGTTCATTGCTTCAGATTTTTGTTGTGACAAGACCTAACCAAGGAAATGACACACTCCCCTGACAAACCCGATTGTGGTTTCATTCTCAAGAAGCAAGTTCTCTTTATTTGCTCACACAGGGGACACAGTGCTGAATGGTGAGGCGCCGTCAGGGAGAATCCCAGAGGACAGTGTCCTCTGGGACACAGTCTTTCTTTAAAAAAATTAATTAATTTTAACAGAAGGATAGCTACTTTACAGTATTGTGGTGGTTTTTGCCATACATCAGTATGAATCGGCCGTAGGCAGCCGCGTGTCCCCCCATCCTGAGCCTCCTCCGTCCCCACCCCATCCTTCCAGGTTGTCACAGAACACCAGCTTTGGGGGCCCCATGTCACACGTCAAACTCACGGTGGTCATCTATTTTACAGAGGGTGATATAAATGTTACAGTGCTATCCTCTCAAATCATCCCACCCTCTCCTTCTCCTGAGTCCAAAGCATCTCCTTTGCTGCCCTGAACGTAGGACCTTCGGTACCATCTTTTTAGATTCTGTATATATGTGTTAATATACTATAGCTGTTTTCCTTTCTGCCTGGACTTCACTCTGTATAACAGGCTCTAGGTTCATCCACCACCTCATTAGAACTGACTCAACAGGACACAGTCTGTGGAGGGTCGTCAAACCCCAAGTTCACTTCCTCTCCTGGGACGGGCACCTCAGCCCATCCGCCACTGTCTGCTGAGAGTGGTCAGAAGGAAGGGGACACTCGGCCCCCAGGTCCTGGCTGTGGCTGCAGACCCTTCCTGTGGCCCCCGTCAAGCCCTGGCTCAGAAGCATGACACTGGTCTCCAGGGAATCTGCAAGAGTGCCACCTGCCTCCCCTGGAACTGGCATTGGTGTTCCCTCGGCTTTCCCAGGGGCCATTCATTCCATCAGTGGGTCTTTTCTGGGAACCTACTGTGTGTCCAAGAACACTCTGCTCACCAGGTGTCTGCAAAGAGCTATTCTTTATTGAAAAGAAAGAAAGTCAAAGTCGCTCAGTCATGTCCGACTCTTTGTGACCTCATGGGCTATACAGTCCATGGAATTCTCCAGGCCTAAATACTGGAATGGATAGCTTTTCCTTCTGCAGGGGCTCTTCCCAACCAGTGATCAAACCCAGATCTCCCACAGCTGGCAGATTCTTTACCAGCTGAGCCATAAGGGAAGCCCAAGAATCCTGGAGTAGGTAGCCTTTCCCTACTGCAGGGGATCTTCCTGACCCAGGGATCGAACTGGGCTCTCCTGAACTGCAGGTGGATTCTTTACCAGCTGAGCTACCAGGGAAGCCCCAAGAGCTAGAAAAAGCAAAGTTCAGACCTGGCTCCAGGAAGGCTAGCAGTGTGTGAAATCACGCAACAGGTTATGTCCATCGCACAGCCCCTCAACCTCCCTTCTAAGAAATCTCTTCTCTAAGTGGCTTATGAGAGGATGAAAACGCCCTTCATTTTCCTTTCATCCTTGTCCCCTGCCCTGCCCTCCCCTGCTCCCTCCCCTCCCAGGTCTTGTCTCACTTCCCGGGACGGTGTTTACTCGGAGCCTGAGTGTCACCAGTTCCACGCCTCACGCTGCGGAGCCCAACCACGGCCTCCAGCCCACTGGACAGAGGAAGGGCTGGAAGCCGCCCACACGTTCTCATAGTACGTGGGGTCCTGCAGGCCTCGGTGGCTGCCACGAGTGACAGCAGGATCTGAGACCTGAAGCCAGAGGCCCGCGCGGGCTCAGGGCGTGTGCAGTCCCCAAGCCCGGGGAGCACACTGAAACGCCTCTGGGAACCAGTTTCGGTCACCACCCTGTGCTCAGAGGGCCCAGGGCCTGTATTCTAGGAAATGCCGTGTGGGGTTCACACACACCTGTGTTCACCCCGCAGACAGAAGCCTCCGCCTCCTCTTTCCCCAATCCCCGGCAAGAGAGACACCCCACAGGCCCCCCACCGCGGCCCCCAGGCAAGTGTATCAGGCTCACCGTCAGCACGGGGGCCACAGCCTAACCCCCAGTGGATCTCTGCAGATACGCCCCAGGTGCGGGCCAGGCACCTGGACAGGCAAGGTGGTCCCACATCTGCCCTGTAAGGAAGCACTCCGAGCCCGGTGCCCTGACCAGCTGGGGTGCAGCTCAGGGCAGGGGGTGGCGGAGACAGGTAGGGAGTGCCCCCGACCCCCAGGGCTGGTGCACGCAATGGGAAAGAACCACCTTCAGAGACAGGCCCAGGCCCTCACTGCTTAAAGGCAGGCGGCCGCCTGCTGCAGATCCAGACGTGGACTTGACAGCCCTGCCATCAGATGGGACAGTCCAGTCCCCGAGCAGGGTGAAGGCGGGAGCCTGGTTCTCACACTCTCGCCTCTAGGATGAGGATCACCGGGGGGCTGACAAACCAGACTGCTGGGCAGCCCGGGCTCCTGAGTTCAGGAGGTGTGCGGGCGGCCTGAGAGTGTGCATTCTTGTTTTTAATCTATTTGTATTTATTTGGCTGCACCAGGTCTTCTTTGCAGCAGGTGGGATCTAGTTCCCCGACGAGGGACCGAACCCAGGTCCCCTGCCCTGGGGGGTCAGTGTCTTACCCCGTGGACCACCACGGAGGTCCCGAGAATGGACATTTTTAAGGAGTCTCCTGGGGTGGTTCTGGTCAGGCCCACTGCCGAGGGCTGAGTGATGGTGGGGAATCTACCCCGACACGTACAAGAAAGGCAGGTTCGCTGATACGCCTGGGCGCGCCTGCATCCAGCCCCGCCAAGCCAGCCTGCCCTGTGGCCAAGGGCCGGGTCAGGTGCAGACACCACGCAGCTGACTGAGGCCCGAGTTACAGCAGAATGACAGGCAGCCTCACGCTCAGCCCCCAGAGGCCCCCGGAACAGCAGAGGGCACGACTGTCTGTCTGTGAAGAGCAAGATCTGTGTGTGTGGTTAACGGCGACATACAGAGCCACAAGGTGATCCACCCACAGCGCCCGCCGGTGGCACTTCCCTGGTGGCTCAGAAGATAAAGAATCTGCCTGCCGCGTGGGAGACCTGGGTTCGATCACTGGGGTGGGAAGATCCCCTGGAGAAGGAAATGGCCACCCACTCCAGAATTCTCGCCTGGAGAGTCCCATGGACCAGGGAGCCTGGTAGGTGGTAGTCCATGGGGTCACAGAGTCGGACATGACTGAGTGACCAGCACCCCCTTGACTACGGTGCCCACCTGCTGTAACCCAGCCAAAGTCTGCCTTTGAAAGTGGCAGTGGAAGGCAGTTCCCGCCCCAGACAGACATGCCTCACTGTGGCCAAGGGAACCCCCGTTCTCTGCTGAAAAGGCCCCCGGGACTGCCTGGCATCTGGGTCTCCCAAGGGTGACCACAGCCTCAAAGGGGGCCCGCAGCCACACAGGCCGAGCTGCTCACGGCCC
The DNA here is from genome assembly GCA_006410655.1 of Kobus ellipsiprymnus. Taxonomy (NCBI): domain Eukaryota; kingdom Metazoa; phylum Chordata; class Mammalia; order Artiodactyla; family Bovidae; genus Kobus; species Kobus ellipsiprymnus. The sequence goes on along the minus strand of SJYR01001490.1, from coordinate 144,787 downwards.
GCATGACCCGGTTTTGGTGTCTCAAGGGCGTCCTTTCTGGGGTTTCTGCGAGGCTTCCTGGTTGAACATTACCCAGCTTCTCACACCAGCAACCGTGGCCACACGTCCGCCTGGATCACGTCGCCCAGAGAAACCACGACCCAGCGCCACGTGGTCACAGGAGCGAAACGACACGGGGAAGAAGGGTGCAGCTGCCCACACGGCAGGCCGCAGACACGAGCGCGAGGCTAGGGCGGGCCTGCCGCGTCCCTTTAATCTCCTGCCCGTCGCTCTCCTAAAGGCCGGTGTGTCCACGCTCACTGACCCCCTCTGTTGACACAGCATTAGAGCGACCTCCTGAAACTCATTTTGGATTTAATTTCAAGTGGCACTTCTTTTCGTGTTGGAAAAGGTCTTGCTGCGTTTCAGCTTTTTCTTTTTTTTTTCTCACCCTTCTGTGAACAATCTCCTCCTCAGGTCAGCTCTGGAGTAACAATATTGAGTCAGAGATAGGCTGGCCTCAGTGCAGGCAAACCAAACAGGCACCCCAGGGCCGGCAGAGACCCACGGGCCAGATGAAAGGCGGCAGGCTTTCTCACAGCTGGGTGTGAGCTGCACCCACCGCGCTCCAAGCTCACCTGCAGGGTCCTTGCATGGAAAGGCTTCAGAAATACCCACGTGGAGCGAAAAGCCATGATCAGAAAGGGACTTTCAGGCTTGAGAGTCACTTTATGTCATCTTTTAAAACGGATATTTGAAAGAAGCTGGTGGCTCAGACGGTAAAGAATCTGCCTGTAATGCAGGAGACCCAGGTTCGATTCCTGGTTTAGGGAGCTCCCCTGGGGGAAGGAACAGCTGCCCATTCCAGTGTTCTGGCCTAGAGAATCCCATGGACAGAGGAGCCTGGCTCCATGGGGTCGCAAAGACTTGGACACGATTAAGCACTCACTGTTTTGTCTCTAATAAAGGCTTTACTGTTAGAGCAGTTTTAGCTTCACCACATAATTGAGAGGAAGGTACAGGTTTGGCACAACCTCCCTGTTTATCAGCTTTACTTTCCAGGATACACATTCGTGACCAGGGATGAAGCTACTTTGACACAGACTCTGAAGTTTATGTTAGGGTTCACTCCTGGAGGTTTGAACAAACGAATGATGGCATACATTCAACATTATAACATCATACACAGTACTTGCACTGCCTTAAAAATCCTCTCTGCTCGGGCCACTCAACCCTCCCCGACCCCTAACCGGTGGCAACCGCTGATCTTTGCACTGTTTCCGTAGCTTCGCCTTTTCCAGAATGCCATGCAGCTGGAGTCACACTGTATGTGCACTTACAGACTGGCTTCTTTCACTTAGTCCCGTGCGCTTAAGTTTCCTCTAGTTCTTTTCATGGCGTGACAGCTCTTTTTGGGGAGATGATCAATAGTCCATTGTCTGGAAGTACCACAGTTTATTTATTTATCCATCGCCTACTGAAGGACATGCTTCCACATTTTGGCAATTATGAATAAAGCTGCTATACACATCCACGTGCAGATTTTTGTGTGGACATAGTTTTCAACTCCTTTGGGTAAATAACAAGACTGTGATCGCTGGGTTGTATGGAAAGAGTGTGCAGAGCTTTGTAGTCAGTCAGTTCAGCTGCTCAGTCGTGTCCGACTCTCTGTGACCCCATGGACTGCAGCACGCCAGGCCTCCCTGTCCATCACCAACTCCCAGAGTTTACTCAAACTCATGTCCATTACGTCAGTGGTGCCATCCAACCATCTCATCTTCTGTCATCCCCTTCTCCTCTTGCCTTCAATCTTTCCCAGCATCAGGGTCTTTTCCAAGGAGTCAGTTCTTCACATCAGGTGGCCGAAGTATTGGAGTTTCAGCTTCAACATCAGTCCTTCCAATGAATATTCAGGACTGATTTCCTTTAGGATAGACTGTTTGGATCTCCTTGCAATCCAAGGGACTCTCAAGAGTCTTCTCCAACATCACAGTTCAAAAGCATCAATTCTTCAGCGCTCAGCTTTCTTTATAATCCAACTCTCACATCCATACATGACCACTGGAAAAACCATAGCCTTGACTAGACGGACCTTTATTGGTAAAGTAATGTCTCTGCTTTTTAATATGCTGTCTAGCTTAGTCATAGCTTTTCTTCCAAGGAGCATCTTTTAATTTCATGGCTGCAGTCACCATCTGCAGAGATTTTGGAGCCCCCAAAAATAAAGTCTCTCACTGGTTCCATTGTTTCCCCATCTATTTGCCAAGAAGTGATGGGACCAGATACCATGATCTTAGTTTTCTGANATTTGGAAAAAGACAGGACATTGGAAGAGCTTTGTAAGAACCTGCCAAACTGCCTTCCAAAGTGGCTGGACCAGTTTGCAGCCCCACCAGCGATGACCGAGAGCTCCAGGTGCTCCACAACCCGCCGCCACTCGGTGCTGTCGGCGTCCCAGACTTTGGCTGTTTCTCTTTTTATTGGCTGTTCTAATAGGTAGGTAGTGGTATCTCATCATGGTCTTCATTTGCAATTCCTTGAAGGCGTATGAAATGGAGGATTTTTTCACTTGCTTATTTGCTACCTGTATGTCTTCTTTGGTGAGGAGTCTATTGTGGTCTTTAGCCCATTTTGCATTTATATCTAAGAAATCTGGGGGCTGGATCTCCACTGTGGTGCACAGGCTCTTCGTACAGTGCATGCGGGGTTCTCTCTAGTTGTGGCGTGTGGGCTTGGCTGTCCCTCAGCATGTGGGATTTTAGTTCCCTGACCCGGGATCAAACCCACACCCCCTGCATGAAACGTGAATGTTTAACCGCTGGGACCACCAGGGAAGTCCCTAGCCCAGTTTTTAAAATGCAGCTGTTTCTTTTCTTATTGTTGAGCTTTAAGAGCTCTTTGTATGTTTTTGTATAACACTCCTTTATTAGGTGTTGGCTTTTGCAAATATGTTCTCCTAGTCTCATGACTTGACTTCTCATTCTTTTCCTACTTTTCTGAATTTGATTGCTGACTGTTGTTGAGAATTTTTACATCTGTGTCATGAGAGATATTGGTCTGTAGTTGTCTTTTCTTGTAATATCTTTACATCATTTTACTAATTAATGTCAGTATTGAAGCTGGCAGACTAATATACAGTTAACAAAAAAAAAGACAACATTTTGATCCTTGTCTCGAAACTTCCATGAAATCTTACAAGTTGTCTACCAAAACCTTTCTCACTCTTGCCAGAGTGAGAAATACTTCTATATACCTGTATGTACTAGTAAGTACATGTGGAAGAGGAAACTGCTTTCAGTTCCTCTTTGAATTCAGAGGGGAGGGGTCATTAGAAACAATTGACATTAAAAATACTTTTAATTTCTTCCATTTCTGCACAGACAATAAAGCCTTATTTCAAGCAGATCATGACTTTTTTCAAAAGCTCCACATTTCTAGTAATAGAAAAAACCACCTTTCTGAATTTAATATGTAAGGTTTATCCTGCTTTAAAAGTGTTAAGCAGCTGGTCTACAGTCATGAGGGCATTTTGTCTTCTCTCCAGAGAATGCGGAACAGAAGTCGAGTGTTTGCTACAAATTAAGCTTTCAGCCATCTCCAGCCGTCGGACGGAGCGGCTCCAGCAATGCTGCTCTGTCTGGCAGTGGAGAACGCTGTGGTCCTGACACCCAGGTGCGAAGGCCCGGGGCTCCCAGCTCAGCTAGGAGGGCCGGGGCGCCACAGGGACGAGAGACAGACGGAAGCACCTGCCCTCTGCCAAGGGCTTTGGGTCGTACCGGCACCCACACCATCTTCTAACGCCGAAGACGTTCAGGACACAGCCTACCAAGTTGTCCGGAAAAATAACTTGATAAAAATCATACACACAAAATAAACCTATTTTAAACAGCACACACTCTTCACTTTGCCTTCAGATGAATTTGTGCCAGGCACTTGCACAGAAGGGTCTTCTCATGATAGCCTCATGAAATGAGCACGATCGTCCCCATTTCCGAGAGGCACTCAGGGGTCTGAGGACCTGCTCAGAAGGATCCGGAGGAGCCAAACAGGGAGCCAGACGCAGGTCGCCTGACCTCTTCCCTGCTGCTGTGTGAGTACACAGACAGAACCCAGCGCTAGGGACAGGGGCAAAACGCCCTCGTCATTGTTAAGCCCAACCGATGACATACAGGCATTGAAACACAGTTTTTCACGTTCTATCCCAGATCCTCCTGCCTTTTCGTTTCCAAATCGTGCCGTGCGAGCTTGCCAAAGATGTTACGTGGGTTCGGAAATAGCAGAGCTCCCTCAGGAGGGAAGGGCAGTGCACAGAACTGCAAAGGAAGAAAGATGGAAAGCACACCTCCCATCAGGAGAAGCCACTCCCAGGCCCCACGGCATGCAGCCGGGAGCTTAGGCGACAACGCCAGCTAGAACTCGCTGGAGACGCACGGCGGGCAAGCCCTCTCCTTCCTGGAAAAGCAAAGCCTTCAAGACGATGCTAAGACCTGTTATCTCCAGGAACCCTCCTCCATTTATTTTCACCTTGATTTTATAACGAAGACTAAGGATAAGTTTTTTTAAAGAAAATTTATTTATGTATTTTTCTGGTACCATGCAGCTCATGGGTTCCTATCTTAGTTCCCTCACTAGGGACTGAACCAGGGCCCCCAGCATTGGAAGCATGGAGTTCTCACCAGTGGACCACCAGAGAATTCCCCAGGATAATTTATTTTCTTTCTCTCCAACCTTGTTTCTATCTGGTGAGTTCCTCACTCTCCTTGAATCACATTTACTGAATGCTTTTCCTCCCAGACACATTGTATTCTCTTTGCAGGCAGAGATCATGACTTCCTTCTTTGACGTCATCTAAATGAAACTATTTGGATGGTGCAAAATGTTATTTTACTTACAATAAGATTTTCAAATGCTCATTACACTAACCACATCACTGAAATGAAAATCTGAATTCTAAGTAATTAAAAACCATGGAACATAGTAGACATGCAAAAATATCCCCAATGGAAATAAATATAGTATTAGAAAACACATTTTTCATCAATAGGAGAAATCTCACCTCTTTCCTTTGTTCAGTGTTGATGAATAGCCTGGTTCCTATTCTCCTAGGAGGGGACATTGGAAAAAATATTTAATTATAAGGTCCTATTTGCTCATGGAGTAGTCTATTGTAGTATTTGATATTATATGTGTTCATTACCTTATAAATAAAAAATAATATGAATTCACAATGAGATACACTGCTTGATATTTCAGGCCAAAGCCTGGATGGAAGCGGGGTCTGGGGGAGAATGGATACATGTAAATATATGGCTGAGTCCCTTCACTGCTCACCTGAAACAATCGCAGCATCGCTTGTTAACTGACTGTACCCTGATGCAAACTAAAAAGTTTAAAACAACAACAACAAATACATACATAAATCTAAACAGTAATATATATATATGTGTGTGTGTGTGTGTGTATATGCATTTAAGGCCAAGTTTAACATTTGAACAATAAATTCTTCCTTTTGGTTTAAAATTGGAAATATACAGTTCTTTCAGCTCTGCCAGATTTACTCTGGTATTTCAGTATCCGATACTATTATTTATAAACATAACTACTGGTAGACTTTTTAATTTATCATTGTATACAAGTAAAAAATTATCAATGTTATAATTCTTAAAATTCTCAGAGAAACTAAACTTATCTTGGTAGAGACAAGAAACGCATTATATATATATGCCATTTAAATATTCCAACATTAAGGACCTATTGTATATAGCCTAAGGAACTTTACTCAGTATTTTGTATTAACCTACAAGGGAAAAGAACCTGAAAGAGAAAAAAATATACACACACACACACACATACACTGTGTGTGTGTGTGTGTGTAACCAAATCATTTTGCTGAACACCTGAAACTAATAAGACATTGTAAATCAACTATACTTCAATAAAAATTTACTCTGAAATTCCAAAACTATCACAACACTCGCAGACACTTATTTAGATCAGAGTCCCTTACTTTCCAGAAAACAGTGCTATTTTTCTCTCGAGGGGATCTACGAGCTGGCGGCCAGCCTGGTGCTCAGACTCCCCCATGTCAGACACTGAGCCTCATCTCACAGCGGTGACATCTTTGATCGCCATGACAACTGAGATTCCCAGCAGTGATGAGGACCTTTCATCACACTGGCCTGTTACACAAGACAACAGCTTTCAGCTCCACACACACAGGGTCTCAGTAGTGAGGAAGGTGTTTCTGCTCGACCTTCTAGCTCTAATTTAAACCCTTGTTCAGACAGTCGGCGTTCTGCGTCCACTCTAAGAGGCCCACCTGAGTCACCAGGGTTACGTCATGCAGACAGAGAGATGGGCAGCTCAGGGCGAGCACGCTCAAGCCCGCGTTCAATACCGAGCAGCTCCAGCAGGGTCCCGTATCCCTCCTTCCAGTCTGGACCAGCCCACTGGCTCCTTTCCACAGCCCCACTCAGAGCTTCCCAGAACTGGCACGCCATCACCTCCCTTCACCAGGGCTGCAAAGCTCCACACACCACTCCAAAATTGCCCTCGACTCTTCCATTCTATAAAAAAAAAAAAATCACTCTACTAACAACATTTAAGTCTTCTCTGGAAATGCCACATTAAGTGGATTAAATGCACAAATTTCTTAAGAAATTTGCAAGCTTGAGCAAAATTTCTTTAGACATTTTATGGAAATAGTACATAACAATATATGGGGTAAGATAACATTGCCTTTAAAATCTGGAATGCAGGTTAGAGAAGAGAGACTGGAAGCTTCATGCAGGACATTAATGCGAAGTGTTTGTATCAGTCGCTCAGTCATGTCTAACTCTTTTCGACCCCATGGACTATAGCCTGCCAGACTCCTCTATCCATGGAATTCTCTAGGCAAGAATACTGGAGTGGGCAGCCATTCCCTTCTCCAGGGGATCTTCCTGACCCAGACAGCAGGCCCGTGTCTGCCGCATTGCAGGCAGATTCTCTACTTTCTGAGCCACCAGGGAAGCCCCGTTAATATGAATGCATTAATAAAAGGTGATGCTCACCTAAACTCCAGTGCCTGCCAGACTCCTCTATCCATGGAATTCTCTAGGCAAGAATACTGGAGTGGGCAGCCATTCCCTTCTCCAGGGGATCTTCCTGACCCAGACAGCAGGCCCGTGTCTCCCGCATTGCAGGCAGATTCTCTACTTTCTGAGCCACCAGGGAAGCCCCGTTAATATGAATGCATTAATAAAAGGTGATGCTCACCTAAATTCCAGGAGTTGGTGATGGACAGGGAGGCCTGGTGTGCTGTGGTTTATGGCGTCGCAAAGAGTCGGACATGATTGAGCGGCTGAAATGAACACCTAAAAATGCTTTGCCTCAGCAATGCGTCTATAGGTAAACCATCTGCGATTACTGGCCCTTAATGTTCCCCCTGTACCAACTTGGACCAGCTCTGGCATGGTGAGCGTTTAATAAATATTTATGCAAGAGTTCCAGAGGGTTTCATTATCAAGAACACTTCAGACTTCAGGGAAGGTGACAGTCACCCACCAAATTCTATGAGATTCTCATGAAGATCATGTGAACCAACCAGAATCTACCCAGATGCGTCACAAACCGCTCAGAGCTGTTGGCTAATTCACTTTCAAATTACTGCTCTCTCCTACCTTCTGAAAAAATCGTGCTTCTGTTAATAAGTGGTGCTGTTGGGATGACACCCCCGTGTGATGTTATTAGTGTTACGTGACTCAGTAAAGAAAAGCTGGCTTCCGGAATTTCCTGCAGCCCTACTTGAAAATCTCAAACAAGTTTTGGAAACACTGGTTTCTCAACCCTTAGGCTACTTGTATCTGTATCTGTGCACAGTTCTAAGCAGAAAGTAAGTGCTCCACTGTACTGACACGGGTTTCTTCTCTTTGGTGAAAAAAGCAGCTCAAGTATTGAATTGAGGGGAAAAAACGTGTACTTTTGTGCCACCTCTGAACTGTGTCTCTTGACGATTATTGTTATCACTGACGTCCATATACTAAAGGAAAATGCCAAACACAGAAGCACTATTTTACAGTGCTTATTTTACTTAAGACATTATATTAAAACCAATGTAGTTTTAAAATACTTAAAAATGTTATGTAATGTTAACTTAATTGGAAGGCAGATTACATCACTACTTCCCAGAATTAACTGCTGAAAAGTGGGAAAAAATTATTCAATTTCAGAAGAAAAAAAAAAGGATAAATATAAACTTAAATTTTATATTCTAGAGTTTTTGTTTGATTTCTGTTCCACAAGCTTCCTCCAGGATCAGCTTCCAAAACTCCTCATTGCCACTCCTGTTCTTCCAGATTCCACATTTGGGCAGTTCCTTTTGCAGCCCTACAATCTATCTTCAAAAAGAACAGTATATATGTGCGTGGGCATATATATATACATATATATATATGCATACATATATCGCAAAGTGACAATTTAATGGCAAACAATAACTCAGTGGGTAATTAGAAATTTAAAATGCCATTTCTGAGCATCAAAGGACAACACCTGGCTAACTTGCAGCTATCTAGTTAGGAAAGGATTATCTTCAACAGTAACTGACGCCAGAAAACTAACACCTTTAAAAGTCTCTGTCCCTTAATGCTAGGGGTTAGTTATATTTAAAAACTAAAGGAAACAATTCCAAGGGAAGTAAACTGTTTTCCTTTCTTTCTTCTTTTTTTTTTCATCCTAGATGGTGGTAACTAGGAGTTAATATAAGGAGAGTTCTTCCAAGAGGTGGTGGGGGAGAGGAGGGCTTCTGGAAAGGAAGGGAGGAAGGGATGGGTAGGTTTGACGGCAATGAGAGGAAGTAGATAAAGGTAACTTTCTCCTAAAATTCAGTTTCTAGTTTTATCGCCTTGACATGCAGACTCCAGAATTACCATACACTGTAAACCAATCGTCACATAGGAATATGCGGCTTGTGATAAAAGACGCGTCTGCCAGGCTCACAGAAAACAGGCACCGGGAGTCTCACCGCTTTTAAATATCATTCATCTCTTAGAAACTGATAAGGCCTGTCTTAGGAGGTACAACTAGATACATGAAATAGCTTCTTTAAAACAGTACCTCCCCAGAAGACCCCTCTAATCTCCCCAAGGATCTATATCAATAGCTTGGGGTGGAATTTTCCATTCAATTCAAGACCACCTTGAGGAAGTGCGGGGCTCTAGGACCACCATCGGGAGAGGTTTCACCGAGGCTGCCAGGGTAACTCGGAGGAGCACCGACCAGTCTTTTCAGCCTGATTCCTACAGCAATTCTTCATCCAGGAGGTCGTTTCAGGCGGTACCCCGGCCTCCCTCAGATACCCAGGGCGGTCCCCCTACCCCCCAAAGTAGGTAGGACCCTTCGCTCTCCAGAGGGAAGGGCCTTCATTCACCGGGGCCTGTTCTCAAGACCCTGCCCAAAATGACGCGCGTCTGGAATGAGACTCATCCATACTCCCTGCTCTGGCCAGGGGGCAGCCCCCCGGAGCGTAAAGGGTGTGAAGGCCCTGGGGCTCGGGTCTCCCCTACAGTCAGCTCCCAGCATTTCACGTGTCCCCGAGGGGCCGACGGGGTCAGCAGAGCGCCCACCAAATTCTGGGCAGAGGGGCTCCTAGAGCAGCGGTTTGCCCAGGGAGGACCCACCCCGCCATTCCTGAGTCATTCTAACGGTGAAGCGCACTTGAGGCCGGACCGGGAACGCGGGTCCCGGGTCCTGGGCCTCGCGCAGCCCCGCCCCGGGGCCTGCCCGGTGGGCTCCGGAGCGCGGGTGCCCGCCGGGCGCGGGGTGCCCGCCGGGCGCGGGGCTGCGCGCGCCGAGGCCTTGCGCGGGGGCGCAAGTCCCGCAACTCCCGCCGCGCGCGGCAGAGAAGCCAAGAAGAGTCGCGGTCAGTGTGCGGCGCGGTAGCTGGGCAACGGAGGCGGAAACAAACGCCAAGTAAACATCCAGCCCCGGGAAGCCATTAAGCAGAGTGGGCGCTAATGAGCGCGCAGCGGGGACCCGCCTCCCGCCGAGGGAGCGCCGCGGCCCCCACGCCGCCTGCAGCCCCGCCAGCGGCCGGCCACCTGCCGCGCTCCCCCGGCCTTTCAAGGCGAGCCGTTCGAAGCCTCAGTTCCTACCGTGCCCCAAAAGAGGCCCCGGGGGGGGGGGGGGG
>SJYR01001490.1:67864-131586 GCA_006410655.1 Kobus ellipsiprymnus | reverse complement strand
TTTCTCATGATGTCCTCTGCATATAAGTTAAATAAGCAGGGTGACAATATGCAGCCTTGACGTACTCCTTTTCCTATTTGGAACCAGTCTGTTGTTCCATGTCCAGTTCTAACTGTTGCTTCCTGACCTGCATATAGATTTCTCAAGAGGCAGGTCAGGTGGTCTGGTATTCCCATTTCTCTCAGAATTTTCCACAGTTTCTTGTGATCCACACAGTCAAAGGCTTTGGCATAGTCAATAAAGCAGAAATAAATGTTTTTCTGGAACTCTCTTGCTTTTTCCATGATCCATTGGATGTTGGCAATTTGATCTCTGGTTCCTCTGCCTTTTCTAAAACCAGCTTGAACATCAGGAAGTTCACAGTTCACGTATTGCTGAAGCCTGGCTTGGAGAATTTTGAGCATTACTTTACTAGCATGTGAGATGAGTGCAATTGTGCGGTAGTTTGAGCATTCTTTTGCATAGCCTTTCTTTGGAATTGGAATGAAAACTAACCTTTTCCAGTCCTGTGGCCACTGCTGAGTTTTCCAAACTTTTTCCAAGTTAGTGTTTTTGTTTTCTTTGAATAAATACATAGAAGTGGAATTGCTGGATCATACGACAGTTTTATTTTCAATTTTTTTGAAGAATCTTTATACTGTTTTTCATAGTGACTGCACCAATAGACAGGGGCTTCCCAGGTGGCTCAGTGGTAAAGAACTCACCTGCCAATGCCGGGGACACAGGAGACACAGGTTTGATCCCTGGGTTGGGAAGATTCCCCTGGAGGAAGAAATGGCAGGCCTCTCCAATGTTCTTGCCTGGAGAATCCCATGGACAGAGGAGCCTGGCGGGCCACAGTCCAGGGGGTCGCAAAAAGTCAGACGCGACTGAGTGTGCCCTCATGCACACACAAATACACATTCCCACCAACAGTGCACAAGGGACCCCTTCCTTGTTATCTTTACCAACACTTGTTATTTCTTGCCTTCTTTATAATAATCATTCTAATAGGTGCTATCTCACTGTGGCTGTGGTGTATCTTTCCATGGTGGTTAATAACGCTGAGCATCCATTCCTGTACCCACTGGCCATCTGTATGTCTTCTTTGGAAAAATGTTTATTCAGATCTTCAGCCTGTTTTTAAATTGGATCATTTGGGCTTCCTGTTGTTGAATTGTATGAGTCCTTTATAGATTTTGGATATTAGTCCTTTATCAGATACATGATTTGCAAGCATTCTCTCCCTTGCTAGAATTTTTTTTTTTTAATGGCAACCCACTCCAGTACTCTTGCCTGGAGAATCCCATGGAGGGAGGAGCCTGGTAGGCTACAGTCCATGGGGTCGCAGAGAGTCGGACATGACTGAGCGACTTCACCTCACCTCACCTCACCTCACCTCACACTTGGTGGCATGTGGGACCCTGGTTCCCTGACCTGGTATCGAACCCACACCCCTTGCATCAAAAGGCAGAGTTGTAACCACTGAACCACCAATGAAGTCCAGTGTTTTTATGTTTGGGCCATGTCGTGTGGCTTGCTGGATCTCAGTTTCCCAACCGGGCAATGAACACAGGCCACGCTAGTGAAAGCCCAGAATCCTAACCACTAGGCCACCAGGGAACTCCCTCCATGCTAGTATTCTGTTGAGGACTTTTGCATGTATGTTGACCTGTAATTTTCTTTCCTGTGGCATCCTTGTCTGGCTTTGGTATCAAAATAATGCTGGCTTCATGAAATGAATTTGGAAGAGTTGCTGAAATAATAAAGGAAAGTGCTTGCATTTCCACTACTCATGTGTTCAAAATAATTATGAAAATTTTACAATACTTAAAGGTTATCACTCTAAGAAAGACGTGTTGGTTAAAGTAAACAGATGAATAGCACTGAAGGAAAAGAACCTGCTTCCTCTGTAACTTTTAAAATTTAAAAATAACCAGCATAATGTACATAAAGAATGTGAGTTTGGGGGTACATCTAACTTGGGCTCAAATCCAAGCTCTGCCCTTATGGGCAAGTCATTTAACATCTTCATCCCTCAGTTTTTCCAGTTGCAAACTAGACTTAGTGATAATATCTTTCTCTCAGGATTTTTGTTTGTTCGTTTGCTTTACGACTATAACCATCTAAAAAATTTTTTTGAATTGGGGTATAGTTGCTTTACAATGCCGTGTTAGTTACTGCTGTGCAAGGAAGTGAATCGGCTCTATGTATACATATATAGAGCCTGGACCGTCGCCCCCTCCTTTTTTTTGAGAATATGATCATGTCTGGTAAGTGCCTAGAACGATCTGATAAACAGGAGGAGATCAAAGCACAATTAGTAATGCCTTTGCACCCTATAAATCCAAGTTGGATCTAGCAAACTGCATCAATTAAAATCTGAGGGCTTAAAAATACAGAGAAATCACTACTCTGTGCAAAATTGTCTTAAAACCTTAATGCTTATTTCATAAATCAACTGGGCTATAAATATTCTAAGGACTCAGATTAATGAAAATAGTGAGGCAAAGCCATAATCATATATCCATTACAATTTTTACTACATATTGGCATCACACCCTTTACTCGTGTTAAAGGAATAAATTTCATGCGCTAATTCCCTGTGGGTGTCTAACAAATTACCACCACTGTAACAACTTTAAACAACACACAGTGGTGATCTCCGAGTTTCCGCGGGTCCGAGTCCAGGGATGGGGCGGTGCGGCCTCCCGCCTAGGGCCTCACGAGGTGCCGGCCAGGCTTCTTCTCATCCGGAGGCCTCCTTGCGGAAGCGTGTGTCCCTGCCACAGGGATGCTGACGGTACTGTTTCCTCCAGTGGCAGGACTCATGGTCACTGGCATCTTCAGCCAACAACGGGAGGGAGAGTGAGCTTACCAGCAGACGGTACCCCGGTCAGGAGAGCGGGATTTGTCAGCACTGCCCTAAGCTGTGGGTTAGAACCAAGTCACAGGCCCTGCTCTGTGAGTCGGGAGGGGATTCCACAAAGGCATCAGCAGCAGGACCCTGGGCCACCGTGGGTCTGTCTGCCACCATCCACCCTCGGCTTTTATTATTCAAACACATCCAGACGCTCCCAGGGCTCCCAAGATTCTTATCTCTCATAGCGCAAACTCAAAGTCCATCAGCTCCTCATTGGAATTTGTAAAAGGGCAGAGGAAGCTCCTGGGTCTGGTCAAGTTCAGTTTCTGCCCATCCGTGGACCTGAGAAGTGAAAGGTCGCTCAGTCGTGTTCAACTCTATGTGACCCCACAGACTGGAGTGGGTAGCCTTTCCCTTCTCCAGGGAATCTTCCCAACCCAAGGATCGAACCCAGGTCTCTAGCACTGCAGGCGGATTCTTTACCAGCTGAGCCTCCAGGGAAGCCCAAGAATCCTGGAGTGGGTAGCCTATCCCTTCTCCAGGGGATCTTCCTGACCCAGGCATTGCAGGCAAGTTCTTTACCAACTGGGCGATGAGGGACCTGAGAAGCTAGACAGAAAAGACATCTGTCCCCAGCCCAGCCAACAGACCATGGTGGGACAGGCAGCAGGAAAGGGCTATGGGCTGCTCATTTCACAAGAGGAGAGAAAGGTGAAGAGGGGTCTCTGTGCTCTAGGAATCCTGAAGCTACACAGTGAGCTTGGAAGCTCCCCAATGAGGCTTCAAGTCAGGAAAATCAGGCCTTCCCAGGTGGCGCTAGTGGTAAAGAACCCGCCTGCCAGTGCAGAGATGGAAGAGACTCGGGTTCGATCCCTGGGTCAGGAAAATCCTCTGGAGGAAGGCATGGCAACCCACTCCAGTACTCTTGCCTGGAGAATCCCATGGACAGAGGAACCTGTGGGCTACAGTCTACAGGGTCGCACAGAGTCAGACACTGAGCGACTGAGTGGGCACACGGGCAGCACGCTGAGGATAATCCTCATGGCTTCACCATCAGCTGTTGGCTCCACCTTCTGAGTCTCTGCTTTGACGTGAAAGGTATAGCACTTGTTTGCAGCTGCGTGGCCTTCTCAGCCTGCCTCCTGACAGTGGAATCTGGGGGTTGCACTCTCTCCATTCCTTTCTGCCCAAGGGGGCAGTGTTTTTGCAGAAGGAGTTCGCTCAGAAACGCTGTGTGTCTCCCACGGACTTCAGTGAGACTCACTGCATGAAAAGAAGACCTGGCTCATAGATGTTTTTGAGATGACCTCTGTCTGGATCCTGCTGAGATGACCCTGGATGGAGGCCCTGAAGCTCCTCAGAGGCCTCAGATTGGCTGATTGGCTCTGAGGCTCCCCCTGAGTCCCTTGAAAAGGTCCTAGTGTGACTGGAGTCCCTGACCTCGATGTCTTGCTGTTGCCCCCTCCAAACACTGTAGTCACATCCTCAGCTTTTTCTCCCAATCGTCACGTCTTAATTCTAGCACATTAGTCATCGGGAGAGGCCGACGCCGTGCGTTCACACTTCCGCGCTCCAGAACTGCAAGGGACTGAACTCCTGTGTCCACCACCGCTCTGTGGTCACTCCTTCCATAGCCCCAGGGAGCTAATTTGCTGGACCAAAGAACACGTGCTGCTGCTCCCTCCCGAACGGTTCTTAAACGCTGTTCCGTATCAGTCGGAGAGCAATGTGGCTGGAGCTCCATCGAGGGCTCGTCTTGTGGGGTCTTCGGTCCGCCCAAAGCTCATTTGCACGTATCTAGTTAAGGGCCCCATCTTCTCTTGTACCTCTGGCCTCTCCTGGGCTGAATTCCTGGGGAAGTTGCTGAAATTTGGACCGTGGCCTTTCTACTCCCCGAACTGCCGGAGCCCAACTCCAGCTCTGCGCCTTCTAGCTGGGTTTCTGGGACATACGTGTACGCCCCCTTTTCTCATCTAAAGATGGGGAGAGACAGGGGAAGCCCACACCCACACCGCTGTGAAGACCACTGAGCTGATCAGTGCCTACAAGAGGGCCTCTCCTGGGGACGGCAGTGTGGCACGTGCTGTCACGCGTGTGTGTTTGAACTGCTTGTGCCAAGGACACAAACATCTGTAGAATGAGCTATGGTTTCATGCTGTGTCCTAAACGCTCAGTCGGGTTAGATATTTTTTTAAGATATAATCTTATGTTTGTGTGTCTTTACCATAAGCCAGATTGCCTCCAGGCAATAGGTACAAATTAAAAACAACCATTGATCAGCCCCTTTTCTACTCCAGAAGTCGAAGTAGTAAAACTTCAGCCATCCAGAAACTCAGGGAATTGAGACAAGCTGGACTGTCAGATTGCCTAGGTAATAGGATTTTAAAATAAAGTTTTAAACATTATGTTCATTAAAAAAAAAAAAAAAGCATCAGCTACTTTCCTGGCTATTTTTCCCCACTGTGCGTTATTAGAGTTAATTTTTCAAAAATAAACGTACAGGATGAAACCATAAGCTCTTGACATGCTCTGCGTCTCTTGCGTTTCTAAGAATAATCAGCGACTTCTGGTCCTGAGCACCTTCCAAGCCCCAGGCCGTCTGGCAGCTTCTGCTTTTGTTACCTAATTTCACATCTGTGTCTTGAACCTGTCTGTTCTAAGAAGTCAGGCTCTGATCTGTGCTCTGGGTCTCCTTAACAAACATGACCCCACGGCAACCTTGCAAAGTGGTCATTTCATTTCATAGGTGGGGTTGGTGACCCCAACCCCAGTTGGTCCTCCTGGGCTGTGCCTCTCATGATAACCAGGGAAACCTGTAGTTCACAGAGAGGGCCTGGTATGGGCAGTTTGCTGTTTTGATTTTTTACTGAAGCTGGAGCTCCAATACTTTGGCCACCTGATGCAAACAGCTGACTCATTGGAAAAGACCCTGATGCTGGCTTGTGCCTCTCATGATAACCAGGGAAACCTGTAGTTCACAGAGAGGGCCTGGTATGGGCAGTTTGCTGTTTTGATTTTTTACTGAAGCTGGAGCTCCAATACTTTGGCCACCTGATGCAAACAGCTGACTCATTTAAAAGAGAGACCCTGACGCTGGAAAAGACTGAGGGCAGGAGGAGAAGGGGGTGGCAGAGGATGAGATGGTTGCATGGCATCACCAACTCAATGGACATGAATTTGAGCAAGCTTGGGGAGATAGTGAAAGTTAGGGAAGCCTAGCGAGCTGCAGTTTATGGAGTCGCAAAGAGTCGGACACAACTTAGAAATGGAACAACAACCACCGAGAAAACGCACGTGCTTAAAGGAATGCCTTTATACAAAAAGGCTGTTTGAGAGGCTGAATGGTCAACTAAAACAGTGTTTAAAATCTAGAGCACCCTACCTGGGTTCAAGTCCCAGTTCTGCCACTGGAAAACTATGGCACTTTAACAAATGACTTCATTTCATTGTACCTCAATTTTCCTCATCTGCAAAATGGATCTGAAAATAAAGAGTGTCCAGCTGACATGGTTTTTGTAAGAATCAAGTTAGTTGATACATACAAAGCACTTAAGGTAGGCTGGCCTGTAGAACTGCTTGCTGCTACTGTATTTTTACCAATTTCGTCAATATCAATTTGCATAGTGCGTGGAGTCTGTGACATGTATTTTGATTTTTTAAGGTCATTTAGCTTGTTTCCTGTAATCAGTAAAGTTCAGAAAGGTTCAGGGTGCTGGGGAGTTAATCCTGTATGGGAAAGAGGTCACAGAGTTGCAGGAATGCATTAGTGATGATATAGAGAGGGTTGATCCTGATCTGTCTTTGTATCAACAGTATGATTTCAAAAGACACACACATGTATTTGCACACATACATACACTGTACACATCTCAGGCATTTATTTATGCTAAATAATAAAGGTAGATTGAATGTCATTAAGACACAGCAGAAAGCATTCTGCTGAGAGCAGTGAAAATAATAATAATGTTAACATATTGAAATGAATTGTCTCAATTTACTTCTGATTACTCTCTTTCTGGGGTATAATGTAGTTTGTCATGGTGTGGTTTTCACTGAGTTCAAGGTCATAGGAAATTGTGTGCTAGATTCCCTGATACAAAAGCATCACTGTGAATTAAAAAGTCAATAATTTTGGTGTTGTGTAAAACCAACAATTGTATGCACCTGATGTATGTTGGTGAGGGACAGGGAGGCCTGGCGTGCTGCGGTTCATGGGGTCGCAAAGAGTCAGACACGACTGAGCGAATGAACTGAACTGAACTGAACTGAATGTATGCAAAGTAGCAAAAGAAACAGAATTTTCTGCTATTTTGAAAACCACTTAATTATTTCTGCTACCAGAAATAATATACTTATAATACTTTTTTTCCCCACTACTGATATGCAGAGTACATCATGAGAAATGCTGGAAGCACAAACTGGAATCAAGATTGCCGGGAGAAATATCAATAACCTCAGATACACAGAGGACACCACCCTTATGGCAGAAAGCGAAGAAGAACTAAAGAGCCTCTTGATGAAAGTGAAAGTGGAGAGTGAAAAAGTTGGCTTAAAGCTCAACATTCAGAAAACAAAGATCATGGCATCCGGTCCCATTACTTCATGGGAAATAGATGGCGAAACAGTAGAAACAGTGTCAGACTTTATTTTTTGGGCTCCAAAATCACTGCAGATGGTGACTGCAGCCACGAAATTAAAAGACGCTTACTCCTTGGTAGAAAAGTTATGACCAACCTAGATAGCATATTGAAAAGCAGAGACATTACTTTGCCAATGAAGGTCCATCTAGTCAGGGCTATGGTTTTTCCAGTGGTCATATATGGATGTGAGAGTTGGACTATGAAGAAAGCTGAGCACTGAAGAATTGATGCTTTTGTACTGTGGTGTTGGAGAAGACTCTTGAGAGTCCCTTGGACTGCAAGGAGATCTAACCAGTCCATTCTGAAGGAGATCAGTCCTGGGTGTTCTTTGGAAGGACTGATGCTAAAGCTGAAACTTCAATACTTTGGCCACCTGATGCGAAGAGTTGACTCATTGGAAAAGACTCTGATGCTGGGAGGGATTGGGGGCAGGAGGAGAAGGGGACGACAGAAGATGAGATGGCTGGATGGCATCACGGACTCGATGGACGTGAGTCTGAGTGAACTCCTGGAGTTGGTGATGGACAGGGAGGCCTGGCGTGCTGTGATTCATGGGGTCGCAAAGAGTCAGACACGACTGAGCGACTGAACTGAACTGATATGTATATTTTTATTGATTTTCTTTCTATTAATGTCTTCAAGTACAACTAATAGAACAATGCCCACCTGAACACTGCTGAAAATAATGAATGCGATCTTTCTTCCCCATCAGAATCTACCAAATGCTAGCACTTTCCCATAAATCTCAGTTCCTGCTAAATTATTCACATGTATTATATTAAAATTATTTAAGTGAACAATTTTATCTTGGTAGGCACTGGCCCTCTGGGAGGGCAAGTTTATAGCACGTGCTTCTTTTCTGGGAGTTGGGGGCCGGGAAACTCCCTCTTCTGTGGAACTGGGCTGGGGCATGTGTGCGTGACCCAGTCATTTCAGTCATGTCCGACTCTCTGCGACTCCATGGACTGCAGCCCACCAGGCTCCTCTGTCCATGGGAGTCTCCAGGCAAGAATACAGAGTGGGTTGCCATGCCCTCCTCCAGGGGACCTTCCTGACCCAGGGATCGAACCCAAGTCTCTGATGCAGCTCCTGCATCGCTCTGCCTTCCAGACTCTTTACTGCTGAGGCTCCGGGGAAGCCCAGTATGCTTTTTTTTTTTTTTAAAGGAGGGAAATTAAAATTAAAGTTTAATGTTTCAAAAGATATTACACAAGTATCTATTAATTTATAAATAAATGGTCAATATATGCACTGGTTTTAAAATATTTCATTTTAACAAATATCAAGCGTTCATTTTACGGGTCAGCCATTGTTTGGGTTTCGTCTGTTACACATGCCTGACAAACCTGTCGTCCAAATCATGCGTGCATGTGTGTGTGCTTGGCTGCTCAGCCGTGTCTGACTCTTTGTGACCCTGGGAACTGTAGCCCACCAGGCTCCTCTGTCCATGGGATTTCCCAGGTAAGATACTGGAGTGGGTTGCCATTTCTTTTTCCAGAGGATCTTCCTAACCTAGGGATAGAACTCGCATCTCCTGTGTCTCCTGCATTGCAGACAGATACTTTAATAAGCCGTCAGGGAAGCCCCCAAATCATGAGTACTTTCGTTTGAACAATTAAATAGGATTTTCTACCCGACGTGGGGTAAATGGGGCTTCAAAGCCCTGGCCACGCCAAGTTGTGTGTGGAGTGACTGGTGGGCTGGCGCCTACGGCCAGCTCTCCCTAAGATATCTTGCCCTGCATTTGTCCAGCTCTTTCCTTCAGGACGTACTCCACGACAAACGCCACCGCCACACGCTGTGCTTACGACAAATCAGTGGCACCTGTGCTCACAGCTGCATGAAGAGGAAACAATGGGCACTGAATCTCCCCGGCAAAGATGGCGGCGCCCAGGAAGCCCTCTCTGCAGAGGCCTCTTGAATCAGGGTAAGACAACCTGCGGGTCAGGGTGCTGCGGAGGTGAGGAGGTCGGGTGGGGAGGTGCCGCCGAGTTCCTGCTTCAGCAGCCTGCCTGACGTATCTGTTAATTCAGTTGAACGTGGGAGTCTAGATCCTTCCAATGAAGGGGAAAATGGAAACCATGGAAATTATAAATAAATTCAAATTTACCCAGTTAGAGGGCTTTCCTGGCGGCCCAATGGCTAAGGCTTTGTCTTCCAGTACAGGAGGAGCAGGGGCAACCCTTGGTCGGGGATCAAACCCGTGTCTCTTCCATCTCCTGCATTGCAGGCAGGTTCCGGCTGAGCCGCCTGGGAAGGCCACAGGACACCGCATCGCTCTCAAATAGCTTTGTGTTGCGGATGTGAGTCCTTGTGCCAAAGAGCTACAGGATGGACGTTTGAGATAAGACAGAAATCACATCTTACTTACACGCACAAGGCCATGGGGAGTCGTTTTCTAAGTTGGAAACCCACTCCATGTTTCTTATAAACAGAACTGTATAAAATCTGTCCAATCTCTCAAAAGTCATTATAAAAACGTGTCTTAGAGCAGACTCTTTGCCCTTCAGAGACTGAAGTTCTTAGCTCCTGGGCCTGAGGAAAGTCCACGAAAACCTGGGAAGCATGATGTGCCCTAAGGAAAATCGTGCTACCAGGTCACAACCCACGGAAAGACAGCGTCTGAAAGCCGGGCGAGTGAGCCCAGACACTGTCCAGTGCCCTCTCCAGGCCTGCCCCCACTTGTCCCGCTTACAAAGCAGGGAAGCAGGACCAGAAGCCTAGAACTCGGAGCGCTGCCATTCAGATCCGCTCTCCAGAGTCCAGCTAACACAGACTTCTAGAGTCCAAGGGACTGTTTTATGAGTAAGTGCCGGTACTTCCATGGGGTTGAGCCTTCGTGCAACTGATGCCAAGCTGGGCAGCACCGTGTCTCTCAAATCCTGGTGAATTGCAGGTACAATAAATGTGCACCCATTCACTTCTAACCAGAAAAGTGAAAGTGAAGCTCGCTCACTCGTGTCCCACTCTTTGTGACCCCATGGACTCTACAGTCCATGGAATTCTCCAGGCCAGAACACCGTGGGGAGCCGGTGCCTTCTCCAGGGGATCTTCCCCACCCAGGGATCGAACCCAGGTCTCCCGCATTGAAGGCGGATTCTTTACCAGCTGAACCACAAGGGAAGCAGAAGAGCTTATTAAAATTGGTTACATATAGTAGCAAAACCAGAAAGACTTCTGAAGTGTCTGGATCAGACAGACACCGAGCCAGGTCAGAGCCTGGGGAGGGAGGCTGCCCTGGCCCCTCAGGGTCTCTCCCACCGGGAAAGTGGACCAGAGGATTTCCAAGCTCCATTTTACTCTGCAACTGTACAAATTTCAAGAGTTTCACATCCTTGGTTATGAGAAAAATAAGATATCTAAATAAGTCCACTAAAGCCCTTAAGATCTTCAGTTAATTCAGTCTCAGAGACAGAAAGTTTTTGTCCCCCCCAAAAAGCCTATTTTAACTTCTTGGAAGCATGCAAAATTTACCAAGAATATTTGCTGAACATTATTAAATATTTTTAAACATTTCATTAAAAGCTGGGTGGTTTTTTTCTCCTATTTTTGCTCTCCGTACTATTTTTAATATACTTTAGTGATGGCATGCTATTTTGAGCAGGAAACCTATTCTTTAATGTCTATAAACTAGAGCTCTTTTTGTAATTCCCTCATAGGACCTGGTTCAAAGTCTAAGGCACCTCAGTAATTGTTTGCTCCGCCCCAAAATAAAAGCATTAGTCAGGTGTTCGTATAAATTCCACACAGAAGGCAAGCCCTTTGTAGTCACTAAATTTCCTCGGAATATTTTCTCAAGAGCCTCACCCACAGCTTTAAAAAGGAGGGCAGGAAAAATGCCAGCTGCAATCTCCCACCCTCATTAGGGCCCCCTGTCAGAAATCGGTTAAGGAGCAGGGAATAAGGGGTAATTTTCCTTTAAAATGGAGAGGAGTTTCCTTTAGAAAGGAAATTTGCTGAGGAAGTTGTTTTAGAACAAATAACTGTTCGGGAGGAAGCCGGCAAAAGGTGGGAAGAGGTTCCCTTTGATTCTCCACTCTGTGTATTTGGGCTCAGACCAGACAACATTTTATGCACATATTAATAGAATGCAAATGAGCCTCCCGCGAGGACAGTGGTATTTGGCACGAAGTATTGTCAACAGAAAGGGCTTTTCAAAGTCCTCAGGTGCTACTGTTTACTCACCTCTGCAGCGAGGGCCCCCAGAATCACCTGGAGCTCCGGCCCACAGTGTGCGGCCCCCAGTGCCCCCCGCCCCTCCAGAAGCTGACTCAGCAGGTCTGGGGGGCCTGGGGCTCTGCTTCCCCAGGGTCTTTCCCCACCAGCCCAGGCTCAGAGACTCACTGCTCTCAGCATCCACTTGATTCTCGGATGAAAGGGGGATGCAGCCTGGAGCTTCCTCTGCAGCGGGGTGAGGACATTCTTATGCTCTTGTGGGGCCAGTTCCGTCAGTTCTGTTCAGTTCAGTCGCTCAGTCGTGTCCGACTCTGCCACCCCGTGGACCACAGCATGCCAGGTCTCCCTGTCCATCACCAACTCCTGGAGGTTACCCAAATCCATGTCCATCGAGTTGGTGATGCCATCCAACCATCTCATCCTCTGTCGTCCCCTTCTCCTCCTGCCCCCAATCCCTCCCAGCATCAGGGTCTTTTCCAGTGAGTCAACTCTTCGCATCAGGTGGCCAAAGTATTGGAGTTTCAGCAGCAGCATCAGTCCTTCCAGTGAACACCCAGGACTGACCTCCTTTAGGATGGACTGGTTGGATCTCTTTGGAGGGGCCAGAGAAACGCCTAGAGAGCTCCACGGGGTGAAGCCTCTGGGGCGAGGTGGGGGTGGGGCAGGGGCCAGAGGTGGAGGAAACCCACGATTTCCAGGTCGAGCCCTTGTCTTTTCACAGACTGCTTACTGGTAGATACAGAGAAGCCGTTCAACCTCAGCCGATGCTGTGCCATCAGCTATAAGCACACTTCAGAGAAACACTGGAAGTGAAAGTGAAGTCGCTCAGTCGTGTCTGACTCTTTACTGTAGCCCACCAGGCTCCGTCCATGGGATTTCCCAGGCAAGAGTACTGGACTGGGTTGCCATTTCCTCCTCCAGGGGATCTTCCCGACCCAGGGATCGAACCTGGGCCTCCCGCATTGCAGGCAGATGCTTCACCGTCTGTGCCACCAGGGAAGCCCTCAGAAACACTGAGTGCTCTCTATTCGTGCAGCTGCTCAGCTCCTCCGAAGACACGGCTTAAACGCCCCCTCCGCGGCAGACCCTGCTCAGGGCTCGGGGAGACACTGGGGAACAAGAAGGAGCGCACGGTAAAGGCCTCCCTCCCAGGGAACCCGCGGGGAGGTAGACGGTGGGCATCTGGCGCGTGAGCGGTGGCCGGGGCTTCGGTAAAGGAGGAGAGCCGGGGCGGCACGGCGAGGCGGGCGAGGGCGCGGGGCCGGGGTGAGCGCGGAAGGGGCGCTTTCCGGGCAAAGGTTCTTAGACCGCGGCCCTCCGGCGCTCCAGGGGCAGCGAGTGGGCCTGGCGGGGCGGGCAGTGCCCGGGCCAGGCCGAGCGTGGCCGTGGGGCAGCGCCGGGACCGCGGTGGCGCCAGCTGGATGGAGGCCGGGCAGGACGGGCCCCACTGTGCAGGGACCGGGCGGGCCGGGGGCGGGGAGGCGACGTCGGGGACAGCGCCCCGCACAGGGTGCAGAGCCAGGCGGTTTGTCTACGGGGTTGCCGGGGACCGAGGTTTTGTGTGATTTCCCAGCAAACGCACACAGACGCCCCGAGGAGCCCGCCCGCGTCCGCTAGAGCGAGCCTGCACCGGCGGCATAGACGCGGCGGAGAACCAGGGACGCGGCTTCTCTGGCCGGCGTGGACGCCGCAAGTCTGACCCTAGAGCTGAGGGGGAATTCACTGAGGGGGGTCCATCGGGCCCTCCGGCCCTCGGGGCTGCAGACGTCCTGGGGGCCGCGGGAAGCGCGTCCCAGTCTCTGCCGCGTGCTCACAGGACCCCCACACCTGTGTCCAGCGTCCCCTTTTCGTAGGACACCATTCCTCCTGGACTAGGCCCCCACCAGGACGGCCCACCCTGACTACTCACGTGCTCCCAGGCCCTGCTTCCGGCCCCTGCGGGAGGCCTTCAGCACCTTTTCCAGGGGACCCGACTCTGCCCTCGTTGAGGGCGTGCGGCTCCTCTGCGGGCCCTCTCCTTCCCGCGAGGCCTGCCGGAGTCTGGGTCTGGGTCCCAACAGCCACCGGCCCGGACCGTGTGTAAATGGGAGCTGCGCGGCCCGGGGTGCCCGCTGGAGCCCCGCTGGCTGTGGCGTCTCCCCACAGCCTCACAGAGGTGCCCCAGGGACTTGCCTGGGGTCCAGGGGTTAGGACTCCGCACTTGCACTGGGTTCATTCAGTCCCAGCTTGGAGAAGGAAGATCCCGCAGGCCGAGTGGTATGAGCAAAATGTAAAAACACCATTGTGTTAGGAGCTGAGGACGTTCCAGACACACTCCAGCCCTCGGTGTGCTGCGTTCCAGGCACCCCCGAGGACACCCTGATACAAACCCTGCGGCGGCGCCTCCTCGGACCCCAAGTGAAAGCCGCAGTCCTTCTGGCCCGTAGGCCCGGGACCCCCGCCCTGCCCCTGCGCCCTGCGTCCCGGCTCTCCCAGCACCCAGGGGTCTCACTGTGCCCTGCCTACCACACACACTCCAGGGCCTTGCCAGGGTGGTCAGACCCAGAGACCCGCGGGGCCGCCCTCCCTAGCACCCCAGATAGCCTTTAACTTGCCCTCCATTTCTTTCACAGCCTGTATCCTCTCCCCTCTTACCGTTGAATCTTTTTTTTTTAATCTTTTTTAGGTTTTTTAATTATTCGTCTCTCAGTGGCACAAAGTAAATGCTTTGGAGGCGCAAGCTGCATTGACCACGTGCTTCAGGGAAGGTCCCAGATCAGATCCATGGAACTCAGGCCTTGGGGGCTCTGGCGATCAACCTGAGGCGCGAAGCCAGCAAACTTCAGAAGCAGCTTTGTGAAGGACTTCCCTGGTGGTCCAGCAGCTAAGACTCTGCACTCCCAGGGGAGGGGACTCAGGTTCACTCCCTGGTCAGGGAACCAGATCCCACAGGCCACAGCCAAGGGCTCCCATGTTGCAACTAAAACATGTCGCCTGCTGCAGCTAAGACAGAAGCCCCCGTGCATTGCAAGTAAGACCTGGTGCAGCTCAAGCTGCGGGGAGAAAGACCAACAACCTCAGATACGCAGATGATACCGCCCTTATGCCAGAAAGCGAAGAGGAACTAAAGAGCCTCTTGATGAAGGTTAAAGGAGAGTGTGAAAAAGCTGGCTTAAAACTCAACATTCAAAAACCCAAGATCATGGCATCTGGTCCCATCACTTCATAGGAAATAGATGGGGAAACAATGGAAAGAGTGACGGACTTTATTTTCTTGGGCTCCAAAATCACTGCAGATGGTGACTGCAGCCTTGAAATTAAGACGCTTGTTCTTCGGAAGAAAAGTTACTGTAGGGGGCGCTCCGCATAGAGAGAGAGGCAGTGGCACTTCCCTCAGCAGAACCGAGGGGTCCGGAGGAAACCTAAGCCTGCTGTCGGCCAACCCAGCCCCTCAACGAGAGACAAACAGCGGTTCCCCCTAAAGCAGTTCACCTTTATTGCCGCAAGCTCCCTGCTTATAAAGGCAAGCGGGAGGAGGGGGGGGCATTGCACCAATCACGTTAAAGGTCAAATTGTCATGTGCCATCATTATAACAGGAGTCTATGGTGATCACGCGCTGTCCACGTGCAGGGAAATCAAGAGAGCCAATCAGAAGTTTTGACAACATAGACCACACCCCCATCTCTTCCGCCAGACGCCATCTTAGTTTCCCTTTCCACCGCAAAGCTCGCCCTTTTCTGTTTTAAGCTTTCCCATTTAGGGCCCCACAGCTATGAACAACCTGGACAGCATCTTAAAAAGCAGACACATTACCTTGCCAACAAAGGTCCATCTAGTCAAGATTATGGTTTTTCCAGTAGTCATGTATGGATATGAGAGTTGGACCATAAAGAAAGCTGAGTGCCAAAGAATTGATGGTTTTGAACTGTAATGTTGGAGAAGACTCAAGGAGATCCAACAAGTCCATCCTAAAGGAGATCAGTCCTGGGTGGTCATTGGAAGGACTGATGCTGAAGCTGAAACTCCAATACTTTGGCCACCTGATGCAATGAACTGACTCATTGGAAAAGCCCCTGATGCTGGGAAAGATTTTTTTTTTTTAATCTTTTTTAGGTTTTTTAATTATTCGTCTCTCAGTGGCACAAAGTAAATGCTTTGGAGGCGCAAGCTGCATTGACCACGTGCTTCAGGGAAGGTCCCAGATCAGATCCATGGAACTCAGGCCTTGGGGGCTCTGGCGATCAACCTGAGGCGCGAAGCCAGCAAACTTCAGAAGCAGCTTTGTGAAGGACTTCCCTGGTGGTCCAGCGGCTAAGACTCTGCACTCCCAGGGGAGGGGACTCAGGTTCACTCCCTGGTCAGGGAACCAGATCCCACAGGCCACAGCCAAGGGCTCCCATGTTGCAACTAAAACATGTCGCCTGCTGCAGCTAAGACAGAAGCCCCCGTGCATTGCAAGTAAGACCTGGTGCAGCTCAAGCTGCGGGGAGAAAGACCAACAACCTCAGATACGCAGATGATACCGCCCTTATGCCAGAAAGCGAAGAGGAACTAAAGAGCCTCTTGATGAAGGTTAAAGGAGAGTGTGAAAAAGCTGGCTTAAAACTCAACATTCAAAAACCCAAGATCATGGCATCTGGTCCCATCACTTCATAGGAAATAGATGGGGAAACAATGGAAAGAGTGACGGACTTTATTTTCTTGGGCTCCAAAATCACTGCAGATGGTGACTGCAGCCTTGAAATTAAGACGCTTGTTCTTCGGAAGAAAAGTTACTGTAGGGGGCGCTCCGCATAGAGAGAGAGGCAGTGGCACTTCCCTCAGCAGAACCGAGGGGTCCGGAGGAAACCTAAGCCTGCTGTCGGCCAACCCAGCCCCTCAACGAGAGACAAACAGCGGTTCCCCCTAAAGCAGTTCACCTTTATTGCCGCAAGCTCCCTGCTTATAAAGGCAAGCGGGAGGAGGGGGGGGCATTGCACCAATCACGTTAAAGGTCAAATTGTCATGTGCCATCATTATAACAGGAGTCTATGGTGATCACGCGCTGTCCACGTGCAGGGAAATCAAGAGAGCCAATCAGAAGTTTTGACAACATAGACCACACCCCCATCTCTTCCGCCAGACGCCATCTTAGTTTCCCTTTCCACCGCAAAGCTCGCCCTTTTCTGTTTTAAGCTTTCCCATTTAGGGCCCCACAGCTATGAACAACCTGGACAGCATCTTAAAAAGCAGACACATTACCTTGCCAACAAAGGTCCATCTAGTCAAGATTATGGTTTTTCCAGTAGTCATGTATGGATATGAGAGTTGGACCATAAAGAAAGCTGAGTGCCAAAGAATTGATGGTTTTGAACTGTAATGTTGGAGAAGACTCAAGGAGATCCAACAAGTCCATCCTAAAGGAGATCAGTCCTGGGTGTTCATTGGAAGGACTGATGCTGAAGCTGAAACTCCAATACTTTGGCCACCTGATGCAATGAACTGACTCATTGGAAAAGCCCCTGATGCTGGGAAAGATTGAAGGTGGGAAGAGAAAGGGACGACAGAGGATGAGATGGTTGGATGGCATCACCAACTCAATGGACATGAATTTGAGCAGGCTCTGGAAGACAGTGAAGGACAGGGAGGCCTGGCGTGCTGCAGTCTATGGGGTTGCAGAGGGTCAGACAGGACTGAGCAACTGAACTGAACCGACTGAAAAATAAAAAAGAACTGTGTTGGATTAGTAAAAAGGGTGTGGGAGAAGTTTGTGTGTGTTTTGGAGCTGCTGGGAGCAGATGAAGGCTTCCTGAGGAGGGCGGGATGGTGGGAAGACCCAGGCCCCGTGCAGTCAGGCAGGCCATCGACTGGGAAGAAACCTGGAGTCGGGAAGGCATATGAAACATGTCTGAGATGTTCCAGCAGCCCCTCTGGGCAGGCTTGAGACGGCAACTCAGAGGAGGAATTCAGAGAGAGAGACAGGAAGGAGCCAGTCCTGGGCAAGCTCTGCTCAAAGTGGGCCCGGACTGTGGGGGAGCGGGCAGCAGGGGTCGTGGGTGGGGGGAAAGCTGGTGAGAGCACGTCTTGCCGAGGGCAGTGAGGAGTAGCCAGCGGCCTGGGCACACCCCGGCTTTGCCGCTGCCCGGCTGTGCCTGGGGGCAGCTCCCCGACCTCTCACAGCCAAGCTCTCCCCTGGGAGATGGTCAGGATAAGACGCAACAGGAAGGGCTTGCGTGTGATCGAGAGGAGGTGAAGTTGGACCAGGCACTTGCTGCGAACCTGAGGCCTGAAGGGCGCTTCCCCAAGCGCAATAACGGCAGCACGCGGATTCTTCCTACAAACACGACAGACCACAGATACCTCTCTCTGCTGGCTCTCCAGGTCCCGCTGAGAGCCGAGGCCGGGGGTCTTCCTCTGCCTCTGCTGAGTCTTCATTTTCTCTTGGAGCATCTTCACCCCGAGAGCATTCCTTGGTCTGCACTTGTCCTTGTGGAGCTCAAGGTCGTGCTGAAAGAAACATCCCGATACAGAATAAGGAACTGATCACTCAAACAAGGCCCACAGCACCGGGGACTTAGCAGAGAGAGAGTAGTCTACATTCTGTTGGGGTGAAGGCTCACAGAGTCTCACGTTCATCAACAGTCATCCACGGGCACACTTGAGATGGGTGCACTTTTGCTGTGTGCAAATTACACACCAGTAATTTTAAAAAATCAAATACATCCTTATCCTTTTAGTTTACACCATAGATGATTCTTCAGTTCAGAAAAGTTCTGCACAACAAGCTTTAAGTACAAAGAAACAGGGCGGGCAGAAACATCAGTCTTACTATTTCGTAATCGAGTAGTCCGAAAAAGAACCATATAATACAGGACATAACCTACCGCCACGAGTAATTTAGGGTCCTCTTTGAGAATCACACGTATCCCCCTGGCCTAACCTTGAAAAAGGACACCTCTGGGCCCCAGGAGCATTCGGAAGGAAAGCAGGGGGAGAGGGGGGACAGGCGGCCCCATCACCCGCTGCTCAGGGCAAGTAGGAAGCAGGACCGAAGGAGACGCTCCCTTTCCAACGCGGAGACAGGTTTCCCAGCGGTCAGTGGACTGTCGGCCACCGTGCTCCGGAGCGCTCCTTCCCAGAAGAGCAGGGCTGTCTCACACAAGGCCTTGCCTGTCTCGAGCATCACTGTTATCGAAGCCAGGGTGTAACTGGACTTTAAATTCTTGCTGCTTTTGGCCTCTTCTGGTTTTTAATTTTTCCAGTGCTGTGTTGGTGCCTTCCATACGGCAGTGTGACTCAGCCATCATTACACACATGTGCCCGTTCCCTCTCGGTCATCAGAGTGGCAGGCTTGGCTCCTTGCGTTATTAATACACAGCAGCTGTCCCAGTGATCTATTTGACACAAATCCCGTGGACGGAGGAGCCTGGTGGGCTGCAGTCCATGGGGTCGAGCAGAGTCAGACATGACTGAGCAACTTCACTTTCACTTTTCACTTTTCACTTTCATGCATTGGAGAAGGAAATGGCAACCCATTCCAGTGTTCTTGCCTGGAGAATCCCAGGGATGGGGGAGCCTGGTGGGCTGCCATCTATGGGGTCGCACAGAGTCGGACACGACTGAAGCAACTTAGCAGCAGCAGCAGCAATGTATGTATGCGAATTCTGCTTTCTCCATTCATCCCACTCTCTCCTTCCCCGCTGTGTCCACAGTGCATTCTCTCCATTCCTTCCCTGCAAATAGGTTCATCCATAGCATCTTTCTAAATTCCGTACAGTTAAAGTTCAGTCGCTAAGTCGCCAAGACTCTCGGCGACCAATGCACTGTAGCTCGCCAGGCTCCTTGTCCATCACCAACTCCCAGAGACTACTCAAACTCACGTCCATCAAGTCAGTGATGCTATCCAACCATCTCATCCACTGTCATTCCCTTCTCCTCCCGCCTTCAATCTTTCCCAGCATCAGGGTCTTTTCCAATGAGTCAGCTCTTCACATCAGGTGGCCAAAGTTTTGGAGCTTCAGCTTCAGAATCCATCCTACCACTGAACACCCAGGACTGATCTCCTTTAGAATGGACTGGTTGGATCTCCTAGCAGTCCAAGGGACTCTTAAGAGTCTTCTCCAACATTACAGTTCAAAAGCATCAGTTCTTCTGCACTCAGCTTTCTTTATGGTCCAACTCTCACATCCGTACACGACTACTGGAAAAACCATAGCTTTGACTAGATGGACCTTTGTAGGCAAGGTAATGTGTCTGCTTTTTAAGATGCTGTCCAGGTTGGTCATAGCTTTTCTTCCAAGGAGCAAGCGGCTTTTAATTCCATGCATATGTATTAACATAGTCTGTCTCTTTCTGACTTACTTCACTCTGTATAATAGGCTCTAGATTCGTCCACCTCATTAGAACTAACTCAAATTCGTTATTTTTTATGGTTGAGTAGTATTCTTCTGCATATATTTACCACACCTTCTTTATCCATTCATCTGTCGATGGACTTTTAGGTTGCTTCCGTGTCCTGGCTATCGTAAATAGTGCTGTGATGAACACCAGGGTGCAGGTGTCTTTTAGAATTGTGGTTTTCAGCGTATATATCCTGTTTAATCCTCTCACCTTTGAGGAAGTTCTCCTCAGTGAAGGCCCTTCCTCTCTGAAGAGTTAGGATGCTGGATGCCCAGTGCCGTGAACCACCGTGTGGATCCTCACAGCCTGGGCCCCCAGCAAATGGACACGTGCAGAGTCCATGCAGGTGACTCCTATGACGGACGACCAGACCCACAGCTCTTGGTGGTGGGAACAGCACGTGGGCTCCTTGGTAGGAGCAGCCCCAGAAGTCAGCACCTCACACGTGGAGGTCCAGGGTAACGTGACACACCACCGACCACCTCTTCAGACACCAGTGGTTTCACGTTTGGCTCACAGATCTCTGAAGCTCTGGGATGAGCCCCGGCACAGCACAGGGTATGGATCTAATTTACATTTTCCCAGAGGCGGTCCACGTGTCTCCACGTCATTCAGTAAACAGCCCGTCATCTCTCCCAGTAAGGCCTAGGAGGATGGGCTTACCACCCTAAATTTCCTCTGCTCTTGGGCTGGCTCCTTGATTTCCTGTTCTGTTCCTATAATGTGCTAATGCTACCTTGCTGTATTTATAGACACTTTATCACATGTTTTAATGCCTGGAAGGGCTAGACCCTTCCCCCAACCTAAATTCTTCTTTGTCAAGATTTTCTTATGGATTCTTACTTATTTATTTTTCATGTAAACTTTATAATTCATTTATCTGTCTCCAGAGGGAAAATTGATAGCTTTTATTTGGGAACAATAGAATGAGAAAGATTAGAGATCTCTTCAAGAAAATTATAGACACCAAGGGAACATTTCATGCAACGATGGGCACAACAAAGGACAGAAATGGTATGCACATAACAGAAGCAGAAGATAATAAGAAAAGGTGGCAAGAATATATAGAAGAATTGTACAAAAAAGATCTTAATGACCCAGAAACCCTAACCACTCACCTAGAGCCAAACATCCTGAAATGAGAAGTCAAGTGGGCCTTAGGAAGCATCACTACAAACAAAGCTAGTGGAGGTGATGGAATTCCAGTTGAGCTATTTCAAATCCTAAAAGATGATGCTGTGAAAGTGCTGCATTCAATATGCCATCAAATTTGGAAAACTCAGCAGTGGCCACAGGATTGGAAAAGGTTAGATTTTATTCCAGTCTCAAAGAAAGGCCAAAAATGTTCAAACTACTGCACAATTGCACTCATTTCACATACTAGCAAGGTAATGCTCAAAATCCTTCAAGCTAGGCTTCAACAGTATGTGAACCATGAACTTTCAGATGTTCAAGCTGGATTTAGAAAAGGCAGAGGAACCAGAGATCAAATTGCCAACACTTGCTGGCTCATAGAAAAAGCAAGAAAGTTCCAGAAAAGAATCTACTTCTGCTTCTCTCAATATGATCGCAGAGTTGGACACAACTGAGTGATTTAACTGAACTAAACTGCTTCATTGACTACGCTAAAGCCTTTGACTGTGTGAATCACAACAAACTGTGGGAAATTCTTAAACAGATAGGAATACCAGACCACCTGACCTGCCTTTTGAGAAATCTGTATACAGGTCAGGAAGCAAGAATTAGAACTTGGAACAACAGACTGGTTCCAAATTGGGAAAGGAGTATGTCAAGGCTGTATATTGTCACCCTGCTTATTTAGCTTATATGCAGAGTACCTCATGAGAAAAGCTGGACTGGATGAATCACGCTGAAATCAAGATTCTGGGAGAAATAATAACCTAAAAATTGCAGATGACACCACCCTTATGGCAGAAAGTGAAGAGGAACTGAAGAGCCTCTTGATGAAAGTGAAAGAGGAGAGTGAAAAAGCCAGCTTAAAACTTGACATTCAAAAAACTAAGCTCATGGCATCCAGTCCAGTCTTCTCATTGCAAATAGAAGGGGGAAAAGTGGAAGCAGTGAAAAATTTTATTTTCCTGGGCTCCAAAATCACTGCAGATAGTGACTGCAGCCATGAAATTAAAAGACACTTGTGCCTTGGAAGGAAAGTTATGACAAACTTAGACAGTGTATTAAAAAGCAGAGACATCTCTTTGCTGACAAAGGTCCATATAGTCAGAGTTGTGGTTTTTCCAGTAGTCATGTATGGATGTGAGAGTTGGACCATAAAGAAGGCTGAATGCCAAAGAATCGATGCTTTTGAATTGCAGTGCTGGACAAGACTCTTTAAGAGTCCCTTGGACAGCAAGGAGATAAAACCAGTCCATCCTACAGGAAATAAACCCTGAATATTCATTGGAAGGACTGATGCTGAAGCGCCAACACTTTGGCCACCTGATGCAAAGAACTGACTCCCTGGAAAAGACCCTGATGCTGGGAAAGATTGAAGGCGGGAGGAGAAGGGGACGACAGAGGATGGGATGGTTGGAAGGCATTGCTGATTCGATGGACATCAGTTTGAGCAAGCTCCAGGAGACAGTGGAGGACAGAGGGGCCTGGCGTGCTGCAGTCCTGTGATCGCAGAGCGGGACAGGACTTAGCAACCAAACAACTACTATTTTGAAAATGGGGGAGAACTGGTCTCTTTATGTCGGTAAGTCGTCCTACGAAAGAACGCTGTATGTCTTCTCTGGTTGAAGGCTTCTCAACCTGAAATTCCTGGAGCCGTAAATCACGCGCGCAGATGCTACCCCGGCCGCAGGTGCGCTCACAGCTGATGTTGTCAGCACACGCCTGCTCACTCGCGCCTTCCAGACGTCCTGCTGACTCTCGTCACTTCCCCTTTCCTCCTGCAGAGGGCGCCAGGGACCAAGGAGCCGCCACCCCTACCTGGAGCCAGTCTTGACGGGCAGGGAAAGAGTTCAGAATACGCGAGGTCCTTGGGTTTTCCACATTATTGGCTGATTTCAGCTCATGTTCTCTTTTGTGACCGTGGATGACGACGAGCCGCGTGAATTTTTCATGCGCGCTCAGGTAAAATGACCTTTCTCTGAAAGGTTTGTTAGAAACACCAAATTCACACTCTTAAAAGTGTTCCTTTTGCCAGAATATAGACTTTTAGCATCCACACAACAGGGATATTTTCGGCCACTAGGAACGGCCTGGCCGTGTTGTCGCATAGGAACTGAAGGCGTTATGCAGAGAGACTGGAGGCCGCAGATTCAGCTCGTGGGGTCAGCGGTCACTGCCTCCTCCAGCAGGACGTGCTGCGCTTCTCTGCCTTGAGCAGAATGAAATGTCTGTTGCGGAGGCTCTTTCCATTAGCCGTTTCTCATGATCTCTCAGGATTCGTGACCTATTAAGGCACACCTGAGGAGAATCGCATCAAACCGTGGCTGAAGATCACTGTTATTCTAAGGCCCCTTTCACCCTGAGTTTTTTCCTACACTTCACAAGACGTGGTTCCCTACGATGCTGTGAGAAGGCTGCGGTATTCGGTCTGTACAAATGCACAGCCAGAAGGATGAGCGGGCAGATGGCAGAGAGCCGCCAGCCACCGTGGGCGGCCCTGTGTCCCCAAGGCTCGGGGCTCTGTCAAGCAGAAGGGGGCCCCACAAAGCCCCTGCCCAGGCTCCCAGGTGGCAGGTGGAACAGGGATGATGGCTTTTGCACAAGGCAGCTGTGGACGCGAGACGCTCGAAGGACCAGGCCGGGGGACGCTGCAGAGGGATGGTCTTCGCAGCACAGCAGCGCCCGTTCCAGACCCGACCTGCCCGCAGAAGCTCTGAGTCACCAGGGCTCAGCCCGCGGAATTCAGCCACTGAGAGCCTTTGTTTTATGTCTCAGCATTTTCTCCTTCCTGGAATTTGGAGCCTGGCAACAGCGTGGAGTCTTCAGCAGGTGGCTGCTCAAAGGCACTGGGAAACCAGCCCGCAGGTTCCTGCAGGCTACAGGAAACACTTCCTTACGTTTTGCCCTCATTTCTCATGTCTTTCTTCTACTGGTCACTTGCATTAGCCTCTTTTAGAGGTTAGCAGAAGGTTGTTTTTTAACTGAAGCATATAATTCACGGGTCATAAAACTCATCCCTTTGAAGAGTTCCCTTGAGCGTCTCTCAGTGCACTGGCAAGGCTGTGCGCCCATCACCAGAAACAGCGTCAGGCCGTTTTCAACACCCCAAAGGAAGACCCCGCCCATTAGCTTCAAGTGGCTCGGGAGATAAGGAACCTGCTTGCCAATGCAGGAGGTCTAAGAGATAGGGGTTCGATCCCTGGGTCGGGAAGATCAATGCAGGAGGTCTAAGAGATAGGGGTTCGATCCCTGGGTCAGGAAGATCAGTGCAGGAGGTCTAAGAGATAGGGGTTCGATCCCTGGGTCGGGAAGATCAATGCAGGAGGTCTAAGAGATAGGGGTTCGATCCCTGGGTCGGGAGGATCCCCTGGGGGAGGGCACGGCAACCCACTCCAGCATTCTCGCCTGGAGAATCCCGAGGACAGAGATGCCTGGTGTTGGGGTCCTGACCTCAGCCCCTCACAGTGAGACTGTATGTGGAGATGGAGGCTTCACGAGGTCATCATTAAAGTGAGACGATCCAACCTGATGGCTGCCCGTATAGGAAGAGGAGATTCAGACGCAGAGAGACCCAGGAGGGCAGGTACACAGAGAAAGTCCACATGAAGACGCGCAGGGTGGGCGAGTGTCCACAAGCCAAGGAAAGAGGCCTCAGGAGAAACCAAACCTGCCCACACTCTGACCTTGCAGAGCCAGCCTGCAGAGCTGTGTGGAAATAAACGTCTAAGCGCCTGCCCTGACTGTGCTCTTTCGTTAGGGCAGCCCCAATGGACTGATTCGGACCCAGCAGACCTCTAGTCTGGAGGTTTCACACAAATAGAATCATTTCAAACAAATAGTACCGTGCAACATGCAGTCTTTTACATCTGGTTCCTTTCACTTAGCGTAATATTTTCAGGTTTCATCTGTGCTACACCAGATGTATAAGAACATAATTCCCTTTTATGGCTAACTGGGATTCCATGGTATGGAGAGACCAGTTTTGATGTCCATTTATACTTGATGGACATTAGGGTTGTTCTCACTGCTTAACTCTTATGAATAATGCTGTTATGAAAACCATGTACAAGTTTTTGTGTGAACATAAATTTTCTATTATCTTAGGTATATGCTTAGAAGTGGAATTTCTGGGTCATGTGGTGACTCGAGGCTGAACTTTTTAAGGAACTGTAAACTACTTTCCAAAGTGGCTGCACCATTTTACCTCGTTACCTGTAACGCACAGGGCTTGGATTTCTCCACATCCTCATTACCATCTGTCCTTTCTTGTTACAGCCATTCGAGCGACTGTGGGGGGACAGCTTGCTGTGGGTGGGATGCTCTTTTATGTCAAGAATGGAAAATGTAATGTGGTTTCCTTCTCTGTGCCTAACCTTCCGATGTTTGTATTTTTCACAAACGTGAGAAATGTAATCACTGGTTGTGCGACCCATTATCAGATCTCACATAGTGGTTTTGTAGCTCATCCAGGTTGGCAATGCTGACCTTGTCTAAGTATACGTGTGCACAAGTGTGTGTGTACACACGTGTGCATGTGATGTATGTACATGTGCATGTGTGATGTCCGTACACATGCACATGTGTGTACATGTGTGTGTACATGTGATGCGTGTACACGTGTGGGTGTGTGATGTGCGTACACGTGCACATGTGTGTGCATGTGTGTACACGTGTGCATGTGTGTGCATGTGGGGTGTGTGTGTGTGTGCATGTGATATGTGTACACGTGTGCATGTGGGTGCCTGCAGGGGGTTGTACAAACGTGTGTGTCCTCCTCCCACGGGACAAGACCCTGTCCTGGTCAGAGTGACTTGTGTTGTTCCCTTGCCCACACAGCCTACACAAGGCTGCAAACAGCAGGTGCTTTACAAACCCGGGGAGCTTCTGGGCTGGTCGCTTCAGAGGGGCTTTGAGAGCCCGCTCCCACCATGCAGGCCCCAGGCTGCTCCCCGGTTGCCCTTTCAGAACGCAGCTCTGTCACCTCTTCCCTCCCCGAGGCTTGTTGCCATGGAAGTTCCCCACCCGCAGGACCTGCGTCCAGGGCCCCAGCTCACGCCCAGGCCCGGGAGCCTGGCAACCGCTGCCCTGGGGGCTCCGCCCAGGCGGGTGTGTGCCCATGTCTGCCCCGCAGGCCCGGCCGGGCCTTCCCAGCGCACTTCCTGCCAGGCCTCCCCTGCCCTGGTGCTCGGCTGCGTCCGATTCATTTTCCTCCCCTCTGCTCATCACATCATGGCAGACTTTTTATGTATGTAAAGTACTTGTGCATATTTTTAGCCGATTTATATTAACAGGTTATTTCCCTGGTGGTTCAGCAGTAAAGAATGCACCAGCAATTCAGGAGATACAGGAGACAAGGTTTTGATCCCTGGGTCGGGAAGATCCCCTGGAGAAGGAAACGGCAATCAACTGCGCTGTTCTGGCCTGGGAAATCCCATGGACAGAGGAGCCTGGCGGGCCACTGTCCTTGGGGCCACAAAGAGTCAAACATGAGTGAGTAAACAACGGCTGGCTTTTCTGGCTCCGTGGCTGTCTCCCTCCAGCAGAATCGAGGGCCGCGAGGCCGAAGATTCCTGTTTTGCTCACCTCTTGCGTTTCTCCCCTGAGAACGCGGCCTGGCCACAGGAGGCACCCGTACTGGTCCTGGAGCTGAGTGTGTGTTACGCGGCTCAGAGGAGAGAAGAATCTGGGAGCTGATGAGAGCCCCGGCTGCTCTCATGAAAATCTTAACCCCGTCAGAGGCGAGAAGCAGCAGCTTCCTGTTGAAGTAACCCAGGATGCCAAGCATCTTGATATGTCTAAACTCGACCATGAAATAAAATAGTTGAACTCTTTTCACGTCCAACTCTCTCGATGCTTTTAAAGCTATTATTTAAAGTATATGAGATCTCAATAAATATCTTCCTAAAAAGTCTTGGGCTTTGCCATGGTAACAGCCGTGAGAGAGCCTCAGAGGAGGAAGATCTTGAAGCAGGAGCAGATATGAACTGTCAGGAGACCTGGGTTCAATCCCTGGGTCAGGAAGATCCCCTGCAGGAGGGCATGGCACCCCACTCCAGGATTCTTGCCTGGAGAATCCCACGGATGGAGGAGCCTGGTGGGCTGCAGTCCACGGGGTCACAAAGAGTCAGACACGACTGAGTGCCTGACACCTTCACTTTCAGGAAGTGTCACACGCGATTAAGGCACAGACAGACCCAGACCCGCTATTTCTCAAGCACCAGTGCTGCAAATGAGCTCATGGAGGCCGACAGGAAGAAACTGCCATCACGCCGACCCCAAACGTTACTTCCTGCTGTTTCGTCAGAACACGGCGATCTTGTCAAAATAGGACTAAAGCCCGTGTAAGCGCAGTGCTGTGAACCCACATGAGCGTGGCGCTGTGAAACTTGCATCTTTATCTTCACAACTTTCACAGAGCCCACTGCTGATAACAGAATTAACCTTTGAAAATCTGAATTCTGGGTACACACTATGCTAAAAACACAAGAAGGAAAAATGGCAACTATAATTTGACTGCAACTCTGGTGGGTTGAATCACCTTCACCAAAAATTTGTGGGTTGATGTCTTAAGCCCCAGCACCTAGAATATGACTTCACTTGGAAAGAGGGTGGTTGGAGACGTCATTAGTTGAGACAAGGTCGTACTGGAGCAGGGTGGGCCCCAGATCACACACGATTAGTGTCTGTATAAACAGGAGAAACTCAGAGATGCACACACACAGGAGAACGCTATGAAGGTGAAGACAGACTCGGGGAGGCGTAGCCACAGCCCAGGAACCCCGAGAATCACCTCCATTACTGGGGGCCGGGGGCAGGGCCCAGGCAGGAGCCAGCCCTACCCAAGCCTGAACCACAGATCTCTGACCTCCTAAAATATGAGACAGTAAAGCTCTGGTGTTTAAGACGCCCACTCTGTGCCGCTTTGTTACAGCAAACTAATATATTACCCATATCTGGCGTGTGGGTGCGCTGCCTACTTCACTGGAGGAAAACTATTTTTAAAATCGTAGAATATTCTGTGTCAGCTTTTGACTTGAGAGTTGGTGCTAGGAATGCAGTGAGTTGAAGAAAACAGAAACCCAAACTGTTAAATTCTGAGGAAAAAATAATAATAATAATACTAAGGTCACAAATCAAGGACACTGCAGTTCCATCAGTGTGGACGCTCTGTCCCCTGGGGACAGAGACCTGGAAGGCCAGACGCACGTGGTGGCCGCGGCGGGAGAGCCCCCCAGCTCCAGCACTTGGGCCCCGGGCACCGCCGTCAGGCTCGGCCTCGCCAGGACCGCCCGGTACCCGCAGGCCCAGTTAACAGCCCCCAACCTGTGCTCGTCATCCAGCTGTGGGCACCTCCCTGGGTGCACTGGCACACTGTGCAAACTGGCAGAACACCCTCCACGCGAGAGTGACTGTCCAGGAAGTGGGGGTGCAGGTGATGCCGGGCTGCGGTCTCCACGCCCGGGCGGCCAGCACCTTTGGGAAGCACGTCTCCCAGCTGCTTCAGGCGGTGACAGGAGCTGCGTGTCCCTCGTTTCACACCCGCCCCCCAACAGCCTCTTCCGGCTGTGTGCTGCCTCGCGGCCTGGGCTCCCTCCTGTGCGGCAAACACTCTCACGGCGGCAAAGATCAAGCTTCTCGTGCGAGGGTGGCCAACCCAAGGAATTCCTGAAAGGTCACCAAGTTCAGCTCAGTTCAGTCGCTCAGTGTGTGCCACTATTTGCAACCCCATGGACTGCAGCACGCCAGGCCTCCCTGTCCATCACTAACTTCTGGAGTCCACCCAAACTCATGTCCATCGAGTCGGTGATGCCATCCAGCCATTTCATCCTCTATCGTCCCCTTCTCCCGCCTTCAATCTTTCCCAGCATCAGGGTCTTTTCCAACGAGTCAGTTCTTCTCATCAGGTGGCCAAAGTATTGGATCTTCAGCTTCAGCATCAGTCCTTCCAATGAATATTCAGAACTGATTTCCTTTAGGACGGACTGGTTGGATCTCCTTGCAATCCAACAGACTCTCAGGAGTCTTCTCGAAAACCACAGTTCAAAAGGTCAACAAAGGCCTGCCCCAGAGGGGACCAGCTCTGGCCCCAGTGCAGCTCTCGGGCAGTTCTGAGGAACCGGACCCGCTGTCTCATGCCGGAGGAGGGTCTCCTTCTGGACCCCACAGCCTGGGTTATGCTGCCGAGTTTCCATCCTCGATGGGGTGTGTGTGTGTGTGCACGTGTGCCCTGGCCACTGTGTGGTCAGACCCTTCCCTGGGTCTTGCTTGCATCCCCCGGTGACAGCCCTGTGCCCTGCAGAAGCCTGAGAAAAGGAGCGCTCGGCACCTGGCTTCAGACTTACCCTCGTCTTTAACCCTTTATCACCGTCAGCGCCCTCCACCCTGCCCCAGCTCCTGACCTGCCCCCTGACCCCGGTCAGCTCCAGTCCAGGGAAGAGCGTGTCCCCTGTCCATGGTGCTGCAAGCATGTTTCCACCAGGCACCTGCCGGTCCCTTCCCTGCAGGCGAGGCTCTCTTCCTGACCCACGGATGCCGCCGCAGCACAGACTGTGCAGGAAGGAAGAGCACACGCAGAGAGCAGACCGGATGCCACCGCCAGCAGGAGACTCGCGGCCCCGCAGGGCCCGGGTTCCTCGGATTTCGGCAACTGCATTTCACTGCTAGCAAACCACGTTTCAACATTTCGGCATTTCTGCTTCGTCCCCTACCAGCTAACGTTCAGGTTTTCATACCAACTGTATTTCACAACAGAAAATATTCTTTACTGAAGTCATGGCTATTAATAGCATTATAATTTATTATGCTGATTCCTGCGTGACAGAGTATTAAATACTTTTTTCTGTAACTATTTTGAAAAAATTTGAGTGTGTAATTTGCAAATTTTAAGCAGCTGGATCTAATTTCCTGTAATAATACGGCTTTCTTTAACAATAGTGATTACCTGACATGCACAAATACGCTGGCGACTCAAAGTCGCTGCCCACGGGCATTTCAGCTCTCACAGTGCTTTCCTCCTGTTCAGCATCAGGTACGGACTCTGAGATAGTGAGATGCCACCAACTTGAAGTTTCTGGAGGTTTCCATGGTAGCACAAGTCCAGAGCTCCAAGATCCAGTTTCTTGTCTGATGAGAGTTTGACAGATTGAACTATGCCCTTGAAAGAGAGTTTATGCAACTATAAACGCCAGTGTCCCAGTTTCCAAAACATTTGCAAAGCCAGCTGCCAGCATGGGGACCCTAGGGGGCACGGTGCTCCTGCCGCGGGAACCGTGCAGCCCAGGCACTTCCTGCCATGAAGGTCAGGGGTCACCCCAAGGTGCAGGTCCAGTTACTGTCCCACGGCCTGCCTTGAAACTGGCTGGGGAGGTGGCAGCTGTCTGTGCAAGAGGACAGGGGCAGGGGCGACTTTGACTCCCGTGTGCAGAGGGGTTCTGGGAGGCTCCTAGGCCCTTGCACCCAAGCAATCTGCGCTTGGGAACCTCAGTCTCTGCTTTAGAGGGACTATTATGAGCTGGCCTTTCACGGCTGGATTCAGGGTCCAGAGTGATCACCATTACACCATGGGATGGCTCAGCTGGCAAGGAATCCGCCTGCAACGCAAGAGACCCCGGTTCGACTCCTTTGTTGGGATGATCCCCTGGAGAAAGGAAAAGCTACCCACTCCAGTGTTCTTGGGCTTCCCTTGTGGCTCAGCTGGTAAAGAATCCTCCTGCAATGCAGGAGACCTGGGTTAGGACGAGCCCCTGGAGAGGGGAAAGGCTACCCCCTCCAGCATCTGGCCTGGAGGATTCCATGGACTGTATAGTCCACGGGGCCACGAAGAGTCCGACACTGCTGAGCGACTTTCACTTTTCCGGCAGGTCTGCTGATTCGGCGGTAAAAGCCGGTGGCTCAGGGCGGCCTCTCTGTCTCAGGCAGGCGCTGCGCTCCCTCCTGATGTGCTCAGTGTGGCTGGGTAGCTGGGGAGTTGGCTGGCGGATCGCCCGTGAGCTGGTCGCCTCTCTTGTTCCTGTCCAACCCACCCCAGAAGTGAGATCACCGCCCACTGCCGCTGCTCCCCACACGCTCAGGAAGCCTTGTTTTCCTGAAGAAAGATGGCATTATTATCCATCATTTGTCACATCCAAACCCAGCATGCCGTTGCTAGTCTCCAGGAACTCCTATGTTTTCACTTTGGAGGGAAGCTTTGTAAACGATGCTGTGGCCTCCTCATATTTCATCAGGATTCCTGCCTGTGCTGAGTCAGCCCACATTCTCTGGGCAGCTTAGACCCTGTTGCTGTGAAGGTGACGAGGGTGAGGATGGAACAGACAGGAGGGTGAATGGCCTGGATATTTAACTGGCCCAGAGTGTAAATGCCTAAAGAGAAAGATTGCTGACATTTCAAAACAGACAATCACACACAGCCTCAAGAATAAATGAGAGGGAAAGAGAGATTAAGTGAGGAAAGGAAAGATGGAAGGAAAGAAAAGAACGGCACGCTAGAAAAAATAGAGGAAAGCACAGAACCAGCTTTGTGCAATTTCAAACAAATATTACACTCCTGTGAGAATTCTCATACTTTCAGGCTTCGTTGCAAAGTCTTATTTTTTCACTAAGTAATTATACTAATGATTCTGGGGCCCTACTGATTTTCTATGGCATCAAATAACTATGACTCAGAAGCAGGTAGAATAAATTCTAAAAAGAGAAATTTAAATTGAATGAACTCAATGTTGAAAACAAAAATAAAGACAAATTGAAATGCATTTCTAGAGGAAAATGAGTTGACAATGTATGTGGACTTTACAAATCGGAGGACACCTTCCCAGAAAATATTCTAAACTTGAGATGAATTGCTTTGGGAGATTTGTAAATACCAAGAATACGGACTTTTATCCCTGAAAACATTTTTTAAAGAAAAGGAAGAAATTATATCCTAGTGCCTTTGTGTACCAACTAGAGCCCTCAAGTGAAGGCCACTGTATTTCAGCGCTGTTTGTTGTTCACGGGCTGTTATATCTGACTCTTTGAGACCCATGGACTGCAGCACACCAGGCTTCCCTGTCCACCACCAACTCCCAGAGCTTGCTCAGACTCATGTCCATTGAGTCGGTGATGCCATCCAACCATCTCATCCTCTGTCGCTCCCTTCTCCTCCTGCCCTCAGTCTTTCCCAGCTAAAACAGGCTAAAAAGCAAACTTCTCCTTTGCAGCTGGAGACACCCCTTCCCTGCCTGAGCCGGGAGGCAGTGGACATCGGGGAGGACCCTGGCCTGGCTGCCCAGACCCTGCCCGCTCAGCTGGGACCCAGGAGGAAAGTCTGTGAGTCTGTGCCTCAGTTTCTTTCTGCCCCAAAGAGGAAAGGAAGCAAGTGAGCCTCTGACCACACTTAGGAAAGCACCTGAAAGTTTACGCATTAATCTGGGCACTTTTCCAAACCTCAAGTCTGCAGCCGCGAGGGTCGTGCATTCAGTTTAGTGACTCATTTTTTATGGAACAGACGAGAAAATAATGCCACATACTCTGTGCTATAAATGTAATAGAAGAGAAGAGATCGTATTTCACACACTAAGGGCGAGCACCGTGTCATCACACGTTTCTGATTCGGACAAACACAACCCCTGTGTGAAGCTCCTTTCCTGTGCAGGTCACTGTGAGGCTGGGGGGTTGGGAGAGGCTCGCACGACCCTCCAACCAGAAGAGGTGGCTCTACCCACAAGCAGACAGAAACCAGGCTGGCCCTGCGCCGACTGGGCCTTCACCTGCGTTGCCATGGCAACCTGCTCCCACCACCTCCACGTCTGTAGCATCCTGTCAGCCCCCACTGCTGGGCCTGTGAACCTGCTGTCTGGGGGGCTCCGTGCACCGCGGGCCCCTGATCCCCACAGTAGCGGGGGAGGAGGGAGCCCGATGGGAAGCCCCCATCCGCAGACCCGCCGGGCCGAGCGATTTCTTCTCATCAGCACGCAAAGCTTCCCTCTTGCGTGTTTTCCTGTTGCATGAGAGA
This sequence comes from Kobus ellipsiprymnus, assembly GCA_006410655.1. NCBI lineage: Eukaryota > Metazoa > Chordata > Mammalia > Artiodactyla > Bovidae > Kobus > Kobus ellipsiprymnus. The sequence goes on along the minus strand of SJYR01001490.1, from coordinate 98,446 downwards.
TGCGCTTGCAGGACTCGGAGGGGGGTGGCGGAAGGAACAGGAAGACGGTCCCGGTTCCCTTGGAGACAGCCTGAACCTCCGCACGGGATTGGACCGCGGACTGGGGGCTGGGCTGCCCCCTCGCTGGTGGTGAACCAGATGAAAGGAGAGGAAGGCCACAAAGGCACCCAGGGGACCCCGCGCTGGAACCCGGCTTCCTCGAGAAGCGGCCTCGGGGTTTCTGTCCGGATCCCGCTGCTGCTTCACGCTGCGGAGTCCGCGTTCTGACCCTTCAGTCGTTGAACAAAGAAGACACATTCACAAGGCAAGAACGCCGAAGGGAAGGGAAACTGTTTCAGAGGAAAATCACACTCATGGCAGTGTCTGTGTAAGCCTAGCATTTCTAAACCTTTTATAATTTCTCCTCATTAAATATTTGATCCCTTTCCACTGAGTGAGGGGGCCGTCCCAGGTGGTGCTAATGGTAAAGAACCCGCTGGACAATGCAGGATACCCAGGAGCCGGGGGTTTGATCCCTGTGTTGGGAAGACACCCTGGAGGAGGGCATGGCAATCCACTCCAGTATTCTTGCCTGGAGAGTTTTGCCTGGAGTATTGCCTGGAAAATATTGCCCGTATTCTTGCCTGGAGAGGCTGTAAAGATTCATACACGACTGAAGTGACTTCTCACACCCACACACAGTGAGTGCAGGAACCCTGTAAGATTTGAATGAGGAAAATCACCAGAAACAACAACATTTTTAAATGGGCAAAAGATGTGAATGGACGCCCCAGCAGAGAAGAGCCAGAGCTGGGAAACAAACATATTGCTCAAATCAAAATCAGGATGAGATGCTACCAGAGGCCCAAGAGAACAGCTAAGCTTGAAAAAGGGGCCACACCAAGTGTGGGCCGGGGCACGGAACTCAGCCTCCGACCGGTGAGGACGTGAAACATCCCGCCACGTTGGTTTCTTAAGAAGTTAAGCATAGCTTATGATTTGAATCCCCTTTCCAAGCCTAGGTATTTACCCAGAAGAAAGTGTAGGAACGTCCGTGCACGTGTGTTTATAGTAACCTTATACGTTACCCCCAGGCTGCTGACAGCGCCACACCCTGTCTCCACACTGGCCTCCATCAGGGGGTCCGGTCAGCCCCTAGAGCCCCACGGGTCCTACTCTGAGCTCCTTCTCTTCTCCTGGGAGTCACCCTGATTTTCCCAGTCTCGGGCACCATCACACCATCCTCCAAATCAGGAATCTAGGGGTGCTCGGGCACGTGTCCCTGCACCCACAGTGCGTCTTGTGAGACCCACCCCCGAGAGTTCACATCTGGTCTCTCTGCTCCACGTCTACCTCAGTCTTCATCCTCTCCATCCTGGCCTTTCTAAACTCCTCTGCCTGCCAGAGCGACCTTTCTAGAAGGGAAAGGGGCACCCTCCCCTGCCCCCACTTACAAAGCTCCCATATCCGCGGCACTCAAGCTCTAACATGCATAAAACCATCTGAGAAGACTTTAAAAAGCAAGCTCTAACCTCAGGTCCCGGGGATTCTGCTCCAGGAGCTCTGATGTGCACTGCAGAACTCTAACAAAACCTCTGATGGGGTTGGGGGCCGCGGTCAGGAGGGGCAGATACTGTTGCCTGTCGGTCGTCATTCCTGAGGAGGGGGCGGCTCGTGCACTCAGTGAATAGAGGCCAGAGGTGCTCCTCGACGTCCCCCAGTGCACAGGCAGCTGGCCCACCCGGCTCCACCGAGAACAGCTCACCCTAAACCGTCAGTGTCGTGGAGATCGGGCCACCCTGGCCTGGAGGAGGGGCGCCCATCCTCTTTGCAGGATGCACGAGGCCCCCTGACTCACCAGAGAGCAGTCCCAGGGGGAGACGCTTGCAAGGACCCCCAGTTGGTCACTGTCCACACTCACCTGCTCGTGGAAGCCCCCACCACCCTCTACTCAAATGCCAGGTCCTGGCAGCATCAGCCGAGCTCGGGACCTGCATTTGCCCACGGGAGGGCTCGTGTTCGGATCCTGAGGGCTGGGCGCAGCGGAGCGCCGGGCCAGCGGAGCAGGGGCGTGAGGGCCCTGGTGACGGTCCCCGCCTGTGGCTTCGCCCCTGCTCTCCTCCATACTGCCTGCTTTCCCTCAGCCGCTCTCTAGACCCTTCGTCAGCTCTGTGAGCTGCCGACCATCCCTCCCATCCGTTCACTTTTTTTTTGCAAAGTTTTTCAGAAGTAGTTCCTACTGTTTCCGACCAAGAGTCTCACTGACGCCGCCTTGTCTGGAACCAAAAGGCACTCAGTACATATGTGCTCGGTGACTGTCACTGCGGAGAGGAAAGGTGGAAGGACGCAGGCTGACAGAAAGCCAGGGAAACCCGATCTGCGTGCACCAGCAGGGCGGCACTCACCCCTTCAGAGGCCGGGCTGGCTTCGCGGACCGGCAGCACAGTTACTGGCGGTGATCCAGTTGGCCTCTGCACGTCCACGCTGGCTTTCAGAGCCAACAGACGATGAGCTAGATTACAGCCTCTTCCCGAAGCTCAGGAAGCCCTCTCCAAAGCAGAGTCAGAGAAAAGGAAGAGGACTCTGCGAAGGGAGGGGTGATGTGGTGGCCGCAGGCGCCTCTGGGGTTGCACCCGACAAGCCCACGCTTGTCCACCTGAAATACAACGCAACAGGAGGCACGGCCGGGCTCGCGCACAGCTGATTATTTGCCTGAAAGCGACCGAGAAGATTAATGGCACGGGGCTTACGGACAGAGACACGGGGAGGCCCAAGCAAAGGCCCAATAAAATGTGTGCCATGCAGGCTCCCTAATCTGGGTAGATTCTCTCCGTCAGCTTGTCAGGAGCTGAGTTCAGGTTCCTAGTCAGGAAGAAAGTTGCATCTAGAAGGTTCTAAACGTGACGCACTGCACAAACCCACAAGGAGGCAAAGGTCCTTCAGAACCGTGATGCTCAAAGGTGGCCCTTGGGAGATAAGCACAGAAACCAGCAGGAAGGAATCTGAAACCGCCTAGAAATCTTCATGTGTGGCCACTCAGTCGTGTCCAACTCTTTGTGACCCTGTGGACTGTAGCCCGCCAGGCCCCTCTGTCCATGGGATTCTCCAGGCAAGAACACTGGAGTGGGGTGCCATTTCCTTCTCCAATGCATGAAAGTGAAAAGTGAAAGGGAAGTCGCTCAGTCATGTCCGACTCTTAGTGACCCCATGGACTGCAGCCCACCAGGCTCCTCCGTCCATGGGATTTTCCAGGCAAGAGTACTGGAGTGGGGTGCCATTGCCTGAGAAGCAAAGAAAATGTATAAACTAATGGGCTGATCTACAGCTTTGCAGGTGTCACTAAAGGTAAAGAACCTACCTATCAATGCAGGAGACCTGGGTTCGATCCCTGGGCTGGGAAAATCCCCTATAGAAGGAACTGGCAACCCACTCCAGTATCTTTGCCTGGAGAATCCCATGGACAGAGGAGCCTGGCAGGCTACTGTCCAGTGGGTCGCAAAGAGTCAGACACAATGAAGCAACTTAGCACAACGGGTTGATCTATGGAAGTAAGAGTCTGTGGAAATCAGTCAGACGAGTATTTCACTTCTAACAGCACAGTCTGCAGGGAAAGAGCTGAGATAGGGCAAAGCTCTAGACGGTGGCATCAACACGCTGTTTGGAGCTCCCCTCCCCAGGGAGCTTCCCACCAGATCCTTCCAGAAGGCTGAGACACAAGCCAGACACACGGCCTGCGACCTCCTTCCATGGGAGAGGCGGCAGGAGCTTCTCAAGGAGCACCCCAGCCCACCGCCTGCCAGCACTGGCCCCGATCTCAGATCCTCAGTCCTGGCCATGGAGCCTGGAGGCGGGAGGCAGGCGTGTACTCTGCACGTGGAGGAGAGGCCAGGAGGGAAGAGGCCGACAGACGGCCTCCTTTGTCTCCCATGTTTCATATTGTCCTCCCGGGCCTGCCCTAGGGGCCTGCCCCCAGCCAGCCCCGGTGTCAGGTGCTGGGCTGTGGCCGGTGCACCCTGCGGGGCCGTCGCCAAGTCGCTCCGCCGTTCTTTCCTCTGCCCCGTTCTCCGTCAGTCCCAGGCCCCTGGCGGGGAGACCCTGAGGAGGGGGCAGCCTGGCCTGCAGCTGACGTGACCCGGACACCTTGTGGGCTGTGGGGGGGTCCCCCAGCACGACCAGATTGACCACGGGAGGAAAGCTTTTTTCCAGATGTGTTCACGCTGAACTCGGGTGAATCCAGAGTGGCATGCAAGAAGGCGGCAACGTTGTGACCACCTTGCTGCTCTGTGCTGCCCGGAGGATGGAGGCTTCTGTCTGCAGGGGGCAGCATGGCGGGTGGGCATCCTGCGGTCACACTGTGTGAGGGCGGGTCCGCAGGGCGTCACCTGCGGGGGCTCAGGGGTGAGTATCAGCAGAGCACAGCCCAGGACGTCACAGCACAGGACCCAGACCCAGAGTCAGCACCCAGAAAGGACACGAGTGTGCCTGTTCTAAGGTGATGGTGGGAGAACTGAACGGAATGAGAACTACGATGGGGTCGGGGACCGGGGTGGGGGGTCTCAGAGGCAGTGAAACCCCCCAGAGGCAGTGAGCCACCTCGGGGCGAGAGGCTCCTGGAAGCGTGAAAGGGCCCAGCAAGGCGGAGCCCTGGGGTCAGTGTCCAAGTCTGCCATTAAGTCCAACTTGGGCCCATAACTCCAAGCTCACGTGGCTGAGTCGTGGAAGGACAGGGACCCGCCCAGGTGCGTCCGACCCTGACCCCGACGTGTCTAACCCTCTGGCCTGTCAGGGACTGCTGGGCCTCCCTCTAAATTCTGTGGCCTGATTTGTAAATGGGACTGGAAGGACCTCACCTGCCTGACGCAGGGACTCCCTGTTAATATCTTGGGACCCTTGGCTGCGGACTCCGAGGGCTCACCCTGTCTGTAACCCAAGCCAGCAGGAGGCGACGGGGCTCTGGTTTAGTGCGATTCAGGCTTACTGCCTTGGACACATTTCAGCATTGCTGCATTGCCGAAAGCCAGAATACCACTTCCTCGGGTTTCCGAACTGGGAACCGAAACTCTCTGCGTCTCCTTCTGTTCGCTCCGTTACACCGTGAAGGCGGTGCTCCTCTGCGGCCTGCGTTCCCAAGGGTTCTCCACTACAAATGCTGGTGAGAAGGGAAACAAAACACGCACGAGCTTTAAGTCGCTGGTGTATGTGATGTGCTTAAATAACTCCCTGGGGAGCTGGGCGTGTGGAGTCTGGGTAGTCGAATTTTAGACAGAGGTTCCCAACTCCAGCGTACCTTACGGTCACCAGGAAGTCTCAGTCCGACCCCCAGGCCCCCCGGGATCCGAGCCACTAGCCGCTGTCTCCTGTCTTGTTTTGTTTCTGACTATCCCGGGGCAGCCAGGGTGGAACGCAGATCGCTCAGCCAAGACACAGAAGAGCTGTTAACTCAGCTGGAAGGAAAAAGACAGTTTAATGGTGCTTCCACTTAAACCTTATTTTAATGACTCAAAAAAAAAAAAAAAAACAAAAAAAAACCCTCCACATTATCTCCAAGAGTATTTAGGAACATGTGGGTGTTAGTTGCTCAGTCATGTCTGACTCTTTGAGACCCCATGGACTTTAGCCCGCCAGGCTCCTCTGTCCAGGGAACAATCCAGGCAAAAATACTGGAGTGCGTAGCCATTCCCTTCTCCAAGGGAATTTCCAGACCCAGGAATAGAACCCAGGTCTCCTGCATTGCAGACAGATCCTTTACTGTCTAAACTACCAAGGAAGCCCATTTAAGAATATAATACATTTCTTTTCTCTTGAGTCTTTTTCATGAAAAGTGAAGGGATACAAAAATCTGATCTCCATTGCCAGGTTTAATTTTGCAAAACAAACCCCAAAGCTACCAAACAATGAGATGTTTGTTTTTAAATAAAGAGGCCTGTCAGTCCTGCTGCACCATTTTCAGGCGTGGTTCTAGTCGCCTCTTAATTCCCTAGAAAAACAACGAGACCCACTGTCTTTCCTGGGCCAACACAGAGGGTGCCCAGGTGGCCTCCGGAGAGGAAGGTGCCAGAGAGGTCGGCCCACCCAGCCCCTTATCCTGCCCTCTCCTCTCCTCTGCTGCCTTGCACGCCCCAACCCTGATCTAGTGGAACCCCCATCCCGCCAAGATCCGGGTGCCTGCGCACCCACCCCAGCTCTGAGCACTCGGGCACAGCTCCAGCTGGCCCTCAGTCCTGCTGTGTGCCCCCCCGTCCGGGCCGGGGACTCATGCCGGCCTGAGTCTCTATAGCTGGTTGTCACAACAGCCCAGCAGTGCCTGGCGACCAGCGGTGCTCACAGGCCCCTCGCCAGCATCGCCACTTCTATTTTACCATCCTAACAACAGCTGCCCTTCACGTCGGAATTTATTGCTGGTTTGCTCTCACCCCATAACTTTCTTGCTCTTTTTAGATTCTTTCCCCCAAGAAAGCTCCTTGAACATTAAGATCTTTGCTCTTGCCTGGAAATCAGTAAGCACTTGGGAACACCACATGTGTTTGCATTTTTAAAAGCTGCAGGCACTCGTGATATGGAGAATTACACTAAACCGACCCACTCCGGGATTCTTGCCTGGAAAATCCCATGGACAGAGGAGCCTGGCGGGCTACAGTCCAAGGGGTCGTGAAGAGGTGGACGTGACCGAGTGCAAACGTGCGAGTCACAGCCTGATGATAACTACGGAAGCAGACGTCATCATCTGTTTGTTCTTCAGTCAATCACATCAGTCCATCCTTTCAGGTGCTTTCAAGCGTCCTGGCAGCAGGATGATAAGACGTGTGGCCAGGGCAGATTTGGGATCTGGGCGTCTGCAAGAGGACCCTGTTCACGGCGGCCAGAGAGAAAACTGAAGGTCTGCCCTTCGGCGCTTACTTTCACTCCCCCGGGAAGTGGGCAGCTACCCTCGAGAGGAACAGAGACTTCCTGCTCCTGGCACAGACTTCGTTACACTCAGCTCTACTGTCCGTGGGATTCTCCAGGCGAGAACACTGGAGTGGGTTACCATTTCCTCCTCCAGTCCTGACCCAGGGAGACGCGTTACCCTCCGAGGCAGCAGGGAAGCCCCCTAAGGGGAGCAGAGTGCTGGCAAATAACGGCTGTGCTTACAGTGTTTCACAGAAGTCCAAATAGGATCGCTTTTTCCAGTGAAATTGTTGGTTCGCATAGTATGTTCCCGGTTGGTGGGAATGCAAATCAGTTCAACCACAATAGAAAATGGTATGGAGGTTCTTCAAATTTTTTTTTAAAAAATAGAACTACCAGACGATCCAGCAATCCCACTTCTGGGTGTATATCCAAAGGAAAAGAGGTCATTATGTTGAAGAGATATCGAAACACATGTTCATTGTAGCATTATTTACCATAGCTGAGATAAGGAAATAATCTCAGTGTCCATCGGAGGATAAATGGATAAAGAAAATGTGACTATATATATATATACATATATACTTGTATATATATGTGTATATATATATATTTATACTTTTTTCTTCTAACACGAAGAAAAATAAAACCGCTTAGAAGGGGATGTCTCTGCTGATTGCAAATCTACGAGCCCCCTTCCCTCCAACCTTGAAGCCCGTGAGACCGTACCTGTGGCGTCATTAGGAGCAGACTGGCCGGTTTGCTCCTCGCCCCCACGCTGACCGCTGTGTGACGGTGGGCGAGTGAGCAGCCTTTCTGGGCTGCAGTCTTCATGTCCGCAAAATAATGCCTACCTCACAAGGACGTCAAGATAATTAAATGAACTCAGATACGTAGGCTGTGTGGTGGAGGATGGCCCTCGTGAAACTGGTAAGGAAAGTGCCATCCCGGGCTACTGCACCGGGGTCAAGACTAGCGGCAGACATACACAACTGCGTATAAAAGAGACAACGAATGAGGACCCACTGTGCCGCACGGGAACCGGCCGGTGGCGCCCTAAATGGGAAGGAAATCCCCGGAAGGGTGGATACGTGTATGCGTGCGTGGCTGATTCATTCTGCCGTACAGTAGAAACTAACAACATTGTAAATGTTGCTCTGATTTTTTAAAAAAAGGAACAATTATCTCCCCTCCTCAATAACAAGATTTTCACAATAGGAAGAGAGACTGGGCTTAACTCCAAATACAGCAAATGCAACCGGGGCTTCAGAGTGGAGGAACAGAGCCGGGGCGGGGGTCAGCAGGTGGGGAACTACGATGACGCCGCCAGGGGTGAGGGTTCTTGCTGAGGGCAGGCCAGGGTGACCAACCGAGGAGGGGAATCTCCACCCCTACCTAGCAGGATTCCTGCTGCTCCCCACCCTACCCCTGGACGAGGCAGGCCTAGCACAGGCCTCTAGCAGGAGGCCCCGGGAAGGGGCACCAGGAGCTGGTCTTGAGTTTGGCCAAGCAGAGTTTGCAATTGGAGACAAGTCTAGGAGACACTAAAAGCTTTCTAAATATGAGTAATTATGGTCCCCTTTCATGTGCTGAATAGAATACTTTCAAAAAACAGCCAAGGTAAACAGTTTATCCAAGAAGAAGGCCAGTAGTTACAACACGAAAATGAATTAAAAGTTCAGCTTCACTATTAATTAACAAAATCCCACAAGCTGTCTTTTTTTTCCCTATCAAATTAACATTTCTTTAAGTGATCCTACCACATACTTGCAGGGGTCAATGGGAAGGACATTCGCAGATATCACTCTGAAGTGTCTATTATCACAGACTTTCTCAGAGAAAAGCTGTCCCCTGGTGGTCCAGTGACTAAGACTTAGTGCTCCCAACGCAGGGGGCTCAAGGCGGGCCCCTGGTCAGAGGACTAGATCCCAGATGCCACAGCTAAGAGTCTGCCCCGCACAACTAGAGGTCCTGCTTTCTGCGGCGGAAAAAAAATCCTGCGCACGATAACCAAGACCCAGAGCAGCCAAATAAATAAAGATCCAATCTTTAAAAGAGAAAAGCTGTTTTAAAAAGACTCCATGTATTCAGACTCTTGGTTCCAGAAGTTTATTCCAAGAAAAATCAGAGATGCATATAAAGATGCATAAAGTGTGACTTATATCAGTTCAATTCAGTCACTCAGTTGTGTCCGACTCTTTGCAACCCCATGGACTGCAGCACGCCAGGCCTCCCTATCCATCACCAACTCCTGGAGCTTGCTCAAACTCATATCCATTGAGTTGTTGATGCCATCCAACCGTCTCATCCTCTTTTGAACCCTTCTCTTCCTGCCTTCAATCTTCCCCAGCATCAGGGTCTTTTCAAATGAGCCAGTTCTTCGCGTCAGGTGGCCAAAATATTGGAGTTTCAGCTTCAGCATCAATCCTTCCAATGAACATTCAGGAATGATTTCCTTTAGGATGGACTGGTTGATCTCCTTGCAGTCCAAGGGACCCTCAAGAGTCTTCTCCAATACCACAGTTCAAAATCATCAATTCTTCGGCGCTCAGCTTTCTTTATAATCCAACTCTGACATCCATACAAAAAAAAAACAAAGCTTTGACTAGATGGACCTTTGTTGGCAAAGTGATTATGTCTCTGCTTTTTAATATGCTGTCTAGGTTGGTCATAGCTTTTCTTCCAAGGAGCAAGCGTCTTTTAATTTCAAGGCTGCAGTCACCACCTGCAGAGATTTTTGGAGCCCCCAAATTTAATGACTTACATAAGTAAATAACTTATACAAATGCATAAATATTAGCAGACACAGTTACTCACTGTAGTGGTGTTTAAAATGTCTCCCCCAAATGGAGGGTAAACTGAATACTTGTGTAGGGAATTTGTTTTAAAAATTATAGTAATAGGGGAAAGCTACACAGTCAATAATATCACGTGGTAGAAAAATACTTAATAATATGAGGGAATTCTCATGTTAATTTTCAGTAGGGCTCTTTACATTTCCATAGATGCTAAAAGGGAGAAGCACAAAGACGATCAAAGAGATGACCTGTGGATAGCAGAATTATGAGTGGTTTTTATTTTCTAATTTTTATCTCTCAGTATTCCCCCAGGTTTTTATAAGCAGGAAAAACCTAATTGTTAAAAAAGAACAAAAGTTCATTATTTCACTTTGATGTTTAGAGGAAACAATCACTTTAAGTTACGAATTCCTTCATGGTTACCAAAAATCTCAGAAAACTTCTCAAAATCATGTTGTTTCCTGTGTTTTTATTTTACCATTGTCAAATATCTCATCTCCTAAGAAATGAGCATACCCTCTATCCAATCTGATATTTTTGTTAATAGAACAATGAGACAAAGCATATGAAAATGCTTTGACTACTGTTGCTCAGTAACCAGAACGTACACAGGACACCCTCAGGATGAACAGGAAGAGCCCTCATTCTGTTCTGATAACTGGTGCGGCCCTTAGGAGAGGACCAGTCTAGTCACTGCCTGGCTTTGCTCAGCAGCACTTAACATCTTTAATTACTTCACGAGAATGATAAAATGTGACCAACGTGAGATCAAGCCATAGAATTTCTCCTTGCAAAAAGTGAACGTCTGCTATTTTTGTTATTTAATTACCCTTTAAAATACCTTTCAAATTTCTGTAAGGTACTACTGAAAAAGCAGCAACTTAGCTGACAAATGAACCATGTTTCTTCCTTCCCCGGAGGACTTTGCAGACATGAGGAGATCTGGAGGTGAGCTGATGCTCACAGAAGGCCAGGTCCTCCCTGAGGGAGGGGAGAGAAGGCCACACACGGAGGCACAGAACTATTTAGGCGCGACCGCGCTGCGGAGACCCCGGCAAGCCCCTCCCTGGAACTGCCTACCGCCTACTCCCGCGGGTCCCTGCGCGGTCCCCTCGCCTCCCAGCAGGCCCACTGCCCGTTTACCGCTCGGGCTCCCCTGGGGCTCAGTCCCACCACGGAGCTGATCCTCCTACGTGAGGGCTCCCACCACCAGCGTATAAGCCCCACAGGGACGTGCGGTGATGCACCCCGAGCCCTCAGACCAGAAGCGGCAGGTTCGGATTTGGTAGGCGGATGCCCACGGTCACCATGGGGACAAGCTCAGAGGGGCCCGGTGCAGGGTGGCGCTCCACACCCCTGACCTGCCGTGGCCAGTGGCCTCCAGCCCATCCCTCTTTGGGCAAACATCCTCATTTCCCCGCCCCCACGATGTGAGTGCAAACCCCCAAATCTGCACCCTGCAGGGACTGACACAGGGTCACACAAGACGGAGCCCCCCCATTACTGCCTGTGGGCTGGATAACCACTCTCACCAAAGCCTGCTTCCTCAGCTTTTCCTCCCATTCTTTCCATGTTTTAAAAATTGAAGTCTAATTCACTTGCGTGCATGCTAAGTCGCTTCAGTCCTGTCCCAGTCTTTGCGACCCCAAGGGCCGTAGCCGGTCAGGCTCCTCTGTCCATGGGATTCTCCAGGCAAGAATACTGGAGTGGGCTGCCATTCCCTCCTCCAGGAGATCTTCCTGACCCAGAGATCGTACCTGTGGCTCTTATGTCTCCTGCATCGGCAGGCAGATTCTTTACCACCACCTAGGAAGCCCATAACTAACTTACACTCCTATAATACTGTATGTACTAGTTGAAAGTGTACAACATACTAACTTTGTATTTTTACACATTAGGGAATGATCACCAGGTCAGTCTAGTTACCCTCTGATGCCACTCAAAGTTGTTCCAATGTTAATGAGTGTATTCACCAGCTGACTCCTTTCTTTTAGGCTGGAGGTGTGGGCCTCTCAGTCTCCCTCACCGATGGCACTCCCCCCACTTCCATTCTTTTCAGATCCCTCAACCTTCTCAGAACTCTTTTTGCTCAAGCTGAGGCAGAGTTACCTTTTATTTTAGAAACCAAAGAACTAAAATTAGATTTTGCTTTCTCTATTTCCTTATTGAGATGTTCTTATGGATTGCGAAAACCAAACTTTAAAAGCTGCTTGTTTTAATAACTGAACTGAGTATCTAGTTACCACCCAGAGAAACCTCAACTAGTCATCTGGAAGAGCTGGAAGCTAGCGGGGCAGCCCCACACCTCAGAGTGCAGAAGCTGCCCGGTGGTGAGCTGCAGATCACCCCCAGCGGAAGCCAGGAAACAGACATGCAAGCGTTCGTTCTAGCAGGATCTGATACCAAAGAAATCATGTCCAAATCCCCCTGTCCTTCCCGGTGCCTCACTCACATCACAGTCCTGTTAGCAAGGAGGACATCAAATTCTTTCCTGCTACCCCATTGAAAAATCGCCAGGTCACAACCTTACCAGGCTGTGTGTGTGTGTGTCAGTCACTCAGCCGTGTCTGATTCTCCGTGACCCCGTGGACTGCAGCCTGCCTGGCTCCTCTGTCCGTGGGAGTCTCCAGGCAAGAGCCCTGGGCTGGGTTGCCGTGTCCTTCTCCAGTGTGAATTTTGGTGGCAGTAGTTTAGTCGCTAAGTGGTATCTGACTCTTGCGACCCCACAGACTTCAGCCTGCATTTCCTCTGTCTGTGGGAGTCTCCAGGCAAGAGTACTGGAGTGGGCTGCCATTTCCTTATCAGGCTACTTAATAGTTCATGTAAAAATGGATATAAAAGATTATTGAAGAATGGGACTTCCCTGGTGGTCCCTGAGATTAAGAATCTGCCTTCCAAACCTAGATGTCCATCAACAGATGAATGGATAAAGGAGCTGTGGTATATATATGCAATGGAATAGTACTTGGTCATAAAAAGGAACACACTTGAATCAGTTCTGCTAAAGTAGATGAACCTAGAGCCTATTATACAGAATTAAGGAAGTCAGAAAGAGAAAAACAAATAGCGTATATTAGTGCCTACATATGGAACCTAGAAAGATGGTACTGATGAACCTATTTGTAGGGCAGCCACAGTGTCCATATCTGCGCTGATATTTAATTCCAAGCACAGAATACCAAAATGCTGTGCTGGACTCAGTCACTTAGTCATGTCCAACTCTTTCCGATGTAGCCCGTCAGTCTCCTCTGTCTGTGGGATTCTCCAGGCAAGAACACTGAGTGGGTTGCCATGCCCTCCTCCAGGGGATCTTCCCAACCCCAGGACTGAACTCAGGTCTCCAGAATTGCAGGTGGATTCTTTCCTGTCTGAGCCACCAAGGAAGCCCAACACATTAAATACTTTTGTTTAACTCATTTCTTTGTCTGCTTGAAGAAAACAAGAAGAGGGAAGACAAGAGAGAATGAATCTTCCTGACCAAGATCACGTGACCACTGGCAACGTCTTTTCTCCTCTGTTCTATCTTTTTGTTGTTGTTAAATTACAAACTAGGTGGGGAAATCTAGTATCTCTATTTATTGCAAATTACAAATTTTGTACTTGACTGCAAACTTTTACGATATACTAAGTTTCCTGATAAAGGAAAAGCCAAACGAATAGGACCCTGGAGTCAAATTAGTTGGTACAGAAATAAAATAGGTTTCTACAGAACCTGGGCTTGTGGAGACCGTGCCCATGGATGGTTTCCACGGTGGCTTCAATCCACGCACTCGGGTGTGTACTCTGCCCAGGACTCGCCCTTTATTGTGGTCTTGCTATTTTAAGACTCATTATTTGACCAAAACACAGAGCGATTTCTGAATGAAAGCGATCACTTCCTTGATTTGGGTTTATCGTGCACCAGAGGGGCCCTTATTTGGTGCAAAAGAGCTGGAAGAGAGCCGCTCAGATCCTTCCAGCCGGCAGTCCTGAGGGGAGGAGGAAGAGGATGGAAGGGGCCTCAAGCGAGCTTGGCCTTCGGTTCTCCTGACAGAAGTAAAGTCAGGGCGGGGGGGCGGGGGGGAGGGAGACTCTCAGTGAACCGGAAGTAAAGCCTGCCTGAGCGAAGAACCTCAGTGAACCGGCATGTCCCTGGAAAAGCCGGGGTTGGTGGGTGCTGCAGCGCCGTGGCTCTGCGTCTCCCTCCCACCGGAATGGGATGGTGGCCATGCTGGCTCTTCCCCACGGGTGTAGACGTGGGGAGGCCCCCAGGAAAGCACGGCCAGGGCCGCTGCTCAAACAGCCCGCTCTCCGGCACTTTGCCTTCAGGAGACAAAGGACAGTGGCTCCCAGTGGCCGCTAGTACGATTGCCCTGCGTGGCTGGGGCCGGAGTCCTTTGGATTCACATCAGTAACCATCAAAGTTTTTTAGTGGGTAAATGAGGGAGTCTCTTCAGATGAATGTTTTTAATAAGCTTTAAATTTTTTTTCATTTGGCTTCAATTTTTTTTTTAATTTCACAAAATTACAGTACCCCGCCCCCAGCAGAAAGATAAGAGCAGACTGTAGGTCGCCTGCAGAAGGCTGGAGGAACAAAGTTAGGGTTCATCCTGGGGACACGGACTCCTAACTTCTTTAAAAATCTGGTACCTTTGGTCACAATGAGCTGGGTAATTTAGTAATTTTTTAAAGTCTGATTAAGGAAAGTTGTGACTGAGTCTTCCTCTTGCGCTATGCCTGATGTTCAGTTGATGCAGGGGAATTCCTGTCTATATCACATACCTATCCAGGACTGCGGACAGGACACGGGGCAGCTTCCGGGTCCTTCTAGCACCAGCTCAGCACAGCCCGCTAGAGCACACTGCTCCCAGCTCAACGATGTCGAAGAGCAAGTTTTCTGCGTGGACCCATCCAAGGTTCCTGAAAGACCCCTGGGCGTGTCCCCCCACAGTGCCAGCATACCATGTGCCCTGGGTGGACATCCCTGGGACCCAGCCCTGGGGCTCCTGATCTCCTGAAGGAACCAGTAATACCAATCAAAGTCAGCAGTCGTGTTCTGGAACAATGGCGTCCGCAGCCTCAGCTGAAGGAGCAAGACCTGCTTTCTCTGCAGCTCAGGGTGGGGTGTTAGTGATCCTTCACAGTTAAGGACAGTCTGGGCTCTGAGGTGCAGCCGGCCTGACTGTGCTGCTATGGGGAAGGACAGGGCCGCTCAGGACCGACCATCACCCAGCTGCTGGGACAGTATCCAAGCGTGTGGGGCACCTATGTTCCAAGGTGGGCACCCCGCTAGCAGGCAAGCACGAAACTTCTGGTCACACGTCTCCATGAACTGGGTTCCGTGTGTGTGCGTGCCCATAGTCACTCAATCGTGCCCAATGCTGCGGCCCCATGGACTGCAGCCCACCAGGCTCCTCCATCCATGAAATTCTCCAGGTAAGAATAGTGGGTTGCCATGCCCTCCTCCAGAGGATCTTCCCAACCCAGGGATCAAACCCAGGTCTCCCACGTTGCTGGTGGATTCTTTACCATCTGAACCACCAGGGAAGCCCAGTCTTAAGTTCAAATGTACGTTTGAGCAGTGACGTCATGAGATACTGATTTGGGTTTGTTTCCTTAAAAACAGACTCTGAGGGTGTTTTCCACGGAGAGATACCAGCACTCTCTGAAACTTCAGAGAGTTTGCTCACACCAGGAAAACGAGGACAAGGGAAGTTTTGGAGGTGGCTGGTCCGTATACTGCCCAGGAGGGTGGGCCAGGGGGACCTTGGGCACATTACAAAGCCCACCCCCAGTGGCTTCATCCCCCTCTCTGCTCACCAGTTTTCTCTTGCCCCTTCCCAGGGCTGGCAGACGTGCCAGTGGGCACAGCTGACCATTCCTCCTATCCCATCTCTCCTGGTCCTGCGGTCCCCCTACTGATGCCTCTCACTTTCCCCTGTGCTGGGAGAAAACCCCACTTTTGTTCTAGAGCAAACGGGCCGCCTCTGGTTGTACAGCTGTGTGAAGAGTTAGCTGCATCTCAGGGCAGAGCTAGAATCTTCACAACATTGACAGTAAGTCCACATGAAGGACTCGCCAGTGGGCAGCTGCAGGGCAACTGGGCAACAGGCTGACTGCGGCCCTGCCCATCTCATTTACTGTCTTTTAAAATATTTATTTACTGTTCGGCTGCACTGGGTCCTCGTTGCTGCAGGATCGTTCCTGGCGGTGCGTGGCCTCTGGTTGGGGCGTGTGGGCTTGGCTGCTCCCCAGGATGTGGGCTCTTAGTTCCCAGACCAGGGACGGAGCCCCTGCTTTGCGAGGCAGAGTCTTAACCACTAGACCACCAGAGACAGTCCCCTCGTTTAGTTCCCTGATGAGGATCTCCTGGTGATTCTAGAACGAAGGCCAGTGCAGCTAGACTTCAAGGCACCACTCACGTGATCACAGCTCCATTTTGGCCCGGATGTCTGCTCATCTTTTCTTTTCCACTGGTGAGGGGTCCCCTCCCTTTGTGCTTCTTGTTTAACATTTTGAGGACATTTTTCTCAACTATGGTCAAATATTCCATTGTTAGTGGAAGAGTAGTGTAATCTCTGCCGGGAGCTGCCGGACGCTGAGCACAGACAGCCGTCCTTGAGAAGATGCCCCTGACTTTCAGACATGCCTTCTGAGAAGACGGAAAGTGAGGAACCAAAGTGGAACAGTCTCTGCGATTTGGCTTCGACTGCGGGGCCCTGGTGCCCTCCAGCCGGTCTCTTGGGACAGCTGTGCTTTATAACAAGCATGAAGTCATCTCTGTCTGTCCCTGGCCCTCCCATCACCCGCAGCGTCTCTCTGCAGGCCCTGGGATGGCATAGCCGTGGGTACTGGCTGTGCTTGGTCGTGAATGGGCCCATTGTTGGGAGTCCTGTCCCCGCCACTGAGAGACTGTTTAGAACTCTCTGGCTGGGCTATCTGAGCTGGTGCAGCCCAGGGTTGGTGGGGTCATGTTCAGGGGTCTGAGCCCTATGAGTGCGAACGCCACGTCACCACATGCCAGGCCAGGTCCCCCGCCTGGCGCTCCCACCACCCAGGTCCAGAGCTGGAAGAGGGGTAGACGGTGACCGGTGAGGGCACTGTGAATGTGTGGGGCTGAGATGGCCAGGCCCTGGGCTTGGGCACGGCCGGCCCACCTGCATCATCGTGCGACCCCTGGACACTGCTAGTGCCCCTCGGGGTCACCCAGTCTCCTCCAGTGTCTCTCTGCTTTGTCCTTTACCCAGAAACTTAGTTTCCCTAACAGCACCTTCTCAGCAAGTCCCTGGGATAAGGCTTCCATCCTGGAGACCACGTCACCCCATCCCAGCCCTGGGTAACACATCGTGAGTCTCAGGTGACTCTCTAACCCTCAGGAGCATCGTGACCAGGAGGGTGCTGGCCCCTCCACCCATGAAGTGACAGTGATGAGTCCGTGTTGGGAGGCGTCTGTACAGACTTCCCGGGATGCTGCCCTGCGGATGTGGGACATAGCGTCTGGGGGGTGGGGCAGGGTGGTCTCCCCTCCCTCCACCACCCCAGCACCGTGGAGCCTGGACCACTGGGCACTGGCCACAATTCGGTTGCTGCCACTCACACCTGAGTGCTTGGGCCACATCATGGGCCCCCCTTCTGTCTATAAAATTGACCAGAGAGAGTCATCAAATCAACCGTGAATGTAAGTGCTCTGAACAGAAGGCTAGTCTGGTTATCGATGGGGATCCCCAGGGACACAGTGGCAAAGAGCCCACCTGCCAGTGCAGGGGACACAGGGGATACTGGTTCCATCCCTGGGTCCGGAAGACCCCCTGGAGGAGGAAATGGCAACCCACTCCAGCATTCTTGCCTGGGAAATCCCATGGACAGAAGAGCCTGGCGGGCTACAGTCTGCGTGGTTGCAAAGAGTCAGATTGACTGAGCATGCGCCCACACACTCGTTATAACACAGTGAAAAGGGCAGAGAGCAGGGATCAGGGCAGGGGCCAAACCCAGAGACTCCACAGAGACCGCAGCCTGTTGTGGGGGAGGAGTGGGCCATGGGACTCCCAGGGGTGAGGGCACGGGAGAGGCCCCTCGCTGTGAACGAGGTGGCCTTGCAAACCAGGCTCTCCCAGTAAAAGGGAAGCCAGTTTTCCCAACGTATTTGCGACTGTGTGTTGGACGTTTTCTGTTTATCCTTTGCTTAAGGAAACAGGCAAAATCTTCCTTGCGTCCAAATGAATCGCAATGCAAAATAAAAAAACATTTATGCCTCACACATGCAAATATCAGCTGTTCTGTTTGGCAAACTAGATATTGACCTCAGAAAGGAAATGTTTCCGAAATAACACAGAGAAAACCTCAGTTGGTGCCTATTCCGACCAGCACTGGTGGCAGTGGGTGGGAAAGCTGTTACTTCGATTCTGCCTGTCCCTGGTTTGACTGATTGCCCTTTTAAGATCTGTAGGATTGCAGTTAAATTCCCCCTTATTCCTGATCTTGGCAGTTTGTGGGTTTTTTCTGTCTTTCTTTTTTCATGATCAGTCACAACAGGTACTGCTCATTTTAACTAACCTTCATGTACTAAGTTGCTCAGTCCTGTCCAACTCTTTGTGACCCCATGGACTATAGCCTGTCAAGCTCCTCTGTCTGTGGGATTCTCCAGGCAAGAATACTGGAGTGGGTTGCCATTTCCTTCTCCAGGGGATCTTCCAGACCCAGGGACCAAACCCGCATCTCTTACGTCTCCTACATTGGCAGGCAGGCTCTTCTAGCTCTAGGGTCACCTGGGACGCCCAACTGATCTTTAAAAAGAAGCAACTTAAGACTTTGTGAGTTTTCTGTATTGCTAGTGTCTTATTTTGTTGATTTCTAGCATAGGGCTTCCCTGATAGCTCAGTTGGTAAAGAATCCACCTGCAACGCAGGAGACCCGTTTGATTCCCTGGGTTCAGAAGATCCACTGGAGAAGGGATAAGCTACCCACTCCAGTATTCCAGCCTAGAGCATTCCATGGGCTGTAGAGTCCATGGGGTCGCAAAGAGTCAGACATGACAGAGAGACTTTCACTCACTCGCTCGGTGTGATCTTTATCCATAAACTGTTTTAAATCTATCCTCCATGGAGAAGTCGGTTCCATGGAAAACCCACTGAGGGAGGCAACTGGAAGCGGCCGCTGGTGAGGGCACTCCCCAGGCGGTGCACCCTGCCAGGCTCACTAGATCCTTCGTGAGAAGGTTAAGAACTTGAACCCAGGGGCCTGGTGCTGAGGGCAGCTCAGCAACTGGGTGCTGGTGTGAGAGGCTCTCCCCTTGGGACTCACTGTCTACACCTACAAATAGAGGAAGGTTGGTGAGCCCCTGCAGGCCGCACTGCATCCTGAGTGGGTCCCCCACATGCAGAGACACCCTTGGGGGCCCCTCCCAGACTTCCAGAGATGCCCAGGCCCCAGCTCTGATACTCCTGTGGGCTTCCCCCAGGTAGGAACAACTGTGGGCACTTCAGGCATCTTTTGCATCAGGTGGCCAAAGTACTGGAGTTTCAGCTTCAGCATCAGTTCTTCCAGTTAATATTCAGGACTGATCTCCTTTAGGATGGACTGGTTGTATCTCCTTGCTGTCCAAGGGACTCTCAAGAGTCTTCTCCAACACCACAGGTCAGAAGCTCAATTCTTCGGTGCTCTGCTTTCTTTATAGTCCAAGTTTCACATCCATACATGACTACTGGGAAAACCATAGCTTTGACTAGACCGACCTTTGTCGGCAAACTGATGTCTCTGCTTTTTAGTATGCTGTCTAGGTTTGACATAGCTTTCCTTCCAAGAGAAGGGTTTTTAATTTCATGGCTTCAGTCACCATCCACGGTGATTTTGGAGCCCAGGGAAGCAAAATCTGTCGCTGTTTCCACTCTTTCCCCTTCTATTTGCCAGGAAATTATGGAACCAGATGCCAAGATCTTTTTTTTTAATGCTGAATTTAAAACCAGCTCTTTCATCCTCCCCTTTCACCCGCATAAAGAGGCTCCAGTTGCTCTTCACTTTCCGCCACAAGCGGTGTCACCTGCATATCTGAAGTTGCTGATATTTCTCCTGGCGGTCTGGATTCAAGGGTACAAAGTTACAGTTTCAGAGTCAATTTAATCTGACCAGATCCCACAGATCACCACTGTCCCTGGAACTGTGCCATTTGCTGGGAAACCACAAAACTGAAGTTTCTGATTTCTGGCATCTGCTTTTTCCAGGAAGAGAACATATGGACATAAAACCTCTCTTAAAGTGCCAGGGTGTCCCCTAGATATGTGGAATTTAGTCACACGTGCCCCGCTCTTCGATAGAGACCTTCCATGTCCACTCACTACAGCACAGACGCCCAGCCTACAGAGTGTGTGCTCCCAGCCCAGTTACGGGCAGGGCAGCGATGGGAGGATTAGGCCCGAACATCGCCAGTTACCCAGAGAATGCGGGGTTCCACCTTCTTCCTTCCATGGACATCGTTTATCACCTTTTCTCCATGGACCCAAAGGTTTCAAAGACAGACCTCATGCTCTGAGTAACCTATAGCTCTCACCATCACTCAAACTGACTCTTCTGATTGGAATGACACACCAGACTGAAATTACTTCCAGCAAAAGAAAACACTGCAGTAGTGAGCGTAGATGGAAATTAATCTGGGGTCATGAGCTCCCTGAAACATACGCAGGTTTTGTTGTTAGCAGGCATATTCTTAGGAGTATTTCTGGAATTAGCTCTCATGGGGGTTGGGACCCCACAAGAGGTTAGGTAGTGCCAGCAAGTAGCCTTGTCAAAGTCACTCAGTTGTATCCAACTCTTTGTGACCCCATGGATTTGTAGCCCGCCAGGCTCCTCCATCCATGGGATTCTCCAGACAAGAATACTGAAGTGGGTAGTCGTTCCCTTCTCCAGGGGATCTTCCCAACCCAAGGACTGAACCCAGGTCTCCCACATAGCAGGCGGATCCTTACCATCTGAGCCACCAGGGAAAGCCAGATAGTTTTATTATGACATTATTTGACTTAGCAATAGCATTCTTAAAATCCTGGTTATTGCTGGCAGCAAATAAGAGCCAGTGGTAAGGAACCTGCCCTCTAACGCGGGAGACATGAGACTCTGTCCCGGGTCTGGAAGACCCCCTGCAGGAGGAAATGGCAACACACTCCAGTATTCCTGTCTGGGAAATCCCATGGATAGAGGAGCCTGGTGGGCTAGAGTTCATGGGGTCGCAAAGAGTCAGACTCGACTCTTTAGCAGGCAGGCACGACCCTTTGCCAACCCCTGGAAATTCCAAAGCCTCGGGTAGGGCAGTACCAGGGAGAGGCCGCCTCAGAAGAACTCTATTCTTGGTGGCCTGTGGGATCTTAGCTCCCTGACCAGGGACTGAACACATCTGTGCCCTGGGCAATGAAGCACTCAGTCCTAACCACTGGGCCATCAGGAATCCTCTTGGAATACCTTGGTGAGCTCTTCTCTTCCTGGCCAGTGTTTCGTATCCTCCTAAAAAGAAATACAGGCATCAAGTTTCTCTTCTACTGAAACATGAAGAAATTGCAGCGCAGTGACGTGGAAAACATCAGTTACAACATGAACGCACAGCATGTGTCACGTGTAGAACATTTTTTTTTTGTCTTTTATTAAGGGTTGTCAACCAGAGCAACACGAACGTTTGACCCATCTGCTTTTAAAATGAAGAACAAGGCACACAACTCCATCCGACTTCGCAAAGGAGAAAAAGTGCATGGTGTCCGTGGCCAGTTACGGGCGAGACGGGGCTGGGGGTCCAGCCGAGCGGGGAGGGGAGGAGAGGGAGACAAAGGACGAGACGCGGACACAGACAACATGTGTGCCAGGGCCAGGACAGACACACAGACGCAGGACGCTCTGCAAGCACCAACTCCTTTAGGAAAGTCTTTACAATGTCCTTACTGTCACGACGGGCATGAACCGGGGCCTGTTCATCACTGGTGTTTGTGCCGAGTGCACATAAGGCCAAGGCACGCCGCTGCCCTCCTTGACCTCACAGTTGACGTCCAGAGCAGCGTTCCTCCCCCAGGACTGAGCTCGGCAGACTCCACGGGGGTGCGCACAGCATTCACAGAGACACGTGTCTTAAAGTCACCTCCACACGATTGCTGCCTTTGCCATTCTGGTATTAAGACACACATTTAAAATAAAACACAGGCCAGCTCTGGGCATTCATACAGGAGGCCTTCATCAGGTGGAGGTCTTGGTCCTGCATCTCGTCTGGCGGCGGATCCAGCTCCCACAGACTTAGAGGCTTCGTGTCCACCTAGATGCGCGCCTAGCACGGGTGAGACGAGAGCAGAGACCTCCGCAGGAAAAATACAAAACTGGTTTTTAAAAACGTAAGGCTTCAATGTACAATGCAAGCAAGACTTGACACTTTAAAGTCTAATGAG
Organism: Kobus ellipsiprymnus; assembly: GCA_006410655.1. Classification (NCBI taxonomy): domain Eukaryota; kingdom Metazoa; phylum Chordata; class Mammalia; order Artiodactyla; family Bovidae; genus Kobus; species Kobus ellipsiprymnus. Next base: position 76,392 of record SJYR01001490.1, on the reverse strand, counting down.
ATAAACATTAAACTAGTTAGGTGTTATAAAATAAGTCAAAAGTTGAGGTAATACATTACACTCTCATATAACCAGATTTATCTGAGTATAACCTTCTCCCCCCTTCTCAACCTTGGCGTTAAATATACTCAGATGCACAGAAGGAATACCTAGAAATCAGCCTGGAGTTAGTGGAACAGAGTATGACCTCTGAAAGGCAGGGGAGTCTTACCCTGTATTCAGATAATAAATAAAAACTTCCCTTTTCCAAACCACTGTATAAACGGTACAAAGCCACCACGCCACTGATTCTCACGCAGGGACTAAAAGCACTGAAACACCCATCTGCCCTGCACTCCCGCGGTCCCTACAGAAACGGGTTTCTGGCCCACACATGGCGCCCCGCACGTGGTCCAGCTCTCCGCACGTCACCCCCACCCCTTCCTTCTGTAGCACAGACAAGTGTTAGCAGCACTAAAATACAGAGGGTGCCTTCTCCGGAAGCGGGCCTCGCCGAGTGCCACCGCACCCCGGACGCTGAAATGTCCCCGCAGCAGTGCTCGCCCGTGTGTGTGTGTGAGTGCAGAGAGCATGGTGGGCAAGAACTGTATGTGAACCGGCGTAAGCATGTGTGCATGAACGAGCATGAGTGTGAGTATGGATAAGTGTGCATGAGAGCAGACGTATGTGAGCATGAAAGCTGAGTGTATGGAAGCAAACGTGCATGTGTGCAGGCACGTAGGTGTGTAAGCGTTGTGAGTGCAGAGAGCACGGTGGGCAAGAACTGTATGTGAACCGGCGTAAGCATGTGTGCATGAACGAGCATGAGTGTGAGTATGGATAAGTGTGCATGAGAGCAGACGTATGTGAGCATGAAAGCTGAGTGTATGGAAGCAAACGTGCATGTGTGCAGGCACGTAGGTGTGTAAGGTGCATGAGAGCACAAGTGTGTGAGTGTGAAAGCTGAGTGCGTGAAGGTAAGCATGTGTCAGTGTGCAGGCATGTACCTGTGTGTGGGGGACTGTGCACGTGGGCTCCCGGCCCCCAGGAGTCTGCGTGCTGAACGCAGAGCACTGTGCCCATAGCGCCCACTGGCCCGGCCGACTCTCCTGGTGGTCGGCACCCTCCTCCTTGCCGTGGGGAGGTTCGGTTCACCTGCGGCGTCACTGGTTTTCCATGCCCCAGGACATGGTTCCCACTCGGGAGAGGCAAAGCCGTCCACGCAGCGCCGCGCCCAGCTCCACACCTGGCCGCCCCCCTCCTGGCCCCCGCACCTGGGGGTCACCAGGCCCCCTGCACCTGCAAAGCCACACCCACCGATGGGCCTTCCCCCGCTGGGGGTGGGGGACACAGGGGACCCTTAGGGGTGGGGGCTGAGAGGCATGGGTACCGCGGCTCTCCCCGCACCCAGGAGCGCCGAGGACACCCGTGGGCGCAGAAGAAGCCAACAGGTGCAGAGGGCAGGCCCGCAGGGCGAGGCCCGGCCGGCGGCAGGGCAGGGTCGCGGCCCTCTCACCCTTCCCTGCAGGTGGTGGGCCGCGGGGAGCCCGGGAGGGCCGCAGGGGGGGTGGCAGCCATCTCCCCGTCCTCTGCAGGTGGGGGGCCGCGGGGCCGTCTCGGGAGCCCGGGAGGGCCGCGGGCGCGGTCACAGCGAGCTCAGGTGCGGCAGCGCGTCCAGGGGCCCCGCCCGGTCGCGCGCGGCGGCCGCCGACTCCACGCCGCGCAGCCACTCGGTGCACTTGCGCACCAGGCCCTCGTCGGCGGCCGCGGCCTCTTCCTCGTACTCCACGTCGTCGTATTTGTGCCGCTCGTTGAGCAGCGACACCTTGAGCAGCGAGCGCAGGTCGGCGGGCCGCGGGCCGGGGGCGGGCGGCGGCGGCGGGGTTGCGTCCGGGCACCCCGCTCCCTCCCTCCGTCCTGCCTTCCTTCCGGGGCCAGGGGCTCTGCCGGCTCTCCTCCGGGGACAGCGGCGGCCGGTCCACGCGGAGCCGGGCGCGCCCGCGGGAGGAGGAGCCGCTGCGCCCGCACGCCCGGCGCCGCGACTGGGCGGCCGAGGCTCCCCGCGCGGCCTTCCACCGCGGGGGCTAATCCATCAGAGGCGGGGAAGACCGGGCGTGTCCTCCGCCCGAGGCGGGGTCCTCGCACGTGGGCCAGAAAGTCGTGTGCCACCTCTCGGCGCTTCTAAGATGGTGCGCAGGCCGGCGGCGGCGGGGGGACCGCGGGCCCCGCGCGCGGCCCGCATCCCTGTGTCGCGGGAGGAAGCTGGCCGGAGTTCAGAGGCGGGCACAGACATTTCAGGGCGTCCTTCTGGTTTTGTTTATGGATCATGTTGAAAGACAGTCCTTTTTAAATTAAAAACCTCGTATTCCTTGGCGAGGCAGAAAAAGAGAAAAGGCCAGTTTCAGTTAAATCGTGATATAGGACCTTCAGTTCATTACGGGAGACTCCTGTGAGCACACGGAAAGCAGTTACTGCTGTAACAGCCGTTCAAAGGAATCCAACAGCTTCACTGCCAGCTTAGAGTCTAGTGGTAGAGACCTGAAACATTCCTTCAGTTTTCAGATGTGTGTTAAATAAATGAATGATTCATTGAATAATTACAGAGCAGTGCGTCCTAAAGTCGAAATTTCAAATGAGGAGTCCCTGCATTACTTATGGAGAATCATCCATTGTTTAGAGCTCTTCCCCCCACCCCCACCCCCCCGCCATGCATGGGATATGCTTTTCTGGGCCAGGGAAAGCATTAGTCACTCAATTATGTCCGACTCTTTGCAACCCCATGGACTGTAGCCTGCCAGACCCCTCTGTCCGCGGGCTTCTCTGGGCATATTACCGGATATGGTATACTAGAGTGGGTTACCATCTGTTTCTCCAGGGAATGGAAGAAATTCTCAGGAATTCTCCAGTAACTCCCAGGAATTCTCCAGGGAATTCTTTTCTTCCTGACCCAAGGATCAAGCCTGGGTCTTCTGCGCTGCAGGTGATTTCTTTACCATCTGAATCCCCAGGGAATCCCTTCCTGGGCTACCCAGGAGCACAGCTAGGTTGTGTGGGTTATGGCCCAGGTTAGCGGGGAGCCCTCAGACGTGGCCGATGCCCCCTGCGCGGGGCCCTGGCCCGATCTCCAGGCTCTCCTGCTTCCCACCAGCACCTCACTGCTGCTGGGGCCCCTTCCCACGAGCTCCCCTCAGGGCACGAAAAAAGAACTTGATTGGTGGCTGGAAACGTTCTCTTGTTGGTCTGGGATGGAGGGGTCGGTTTAGGCCCTGTCATCTCCACCATCAGCCTCAAACCACCCCGAGTGTCTATTTTCTCCATAAAGTACACAATCCCCACTTCCAGACAGGGCTCCCCGCTGTCCTTTCCCCTGGACCTTCTCCCTGTCCCTGCCAGTGTCTCAAGGCATCGAGTCTCCTCCCAAGGCTCAGGGGAAACACTGGAGACAGTTTAGGTCGTAAAACACCCGCGGCGCCGCTGAAATCACGCGGGCATTTTACCCCGCTGTTCCTCAGTGGGTGTGGACTAGCTGTGGACTAGCTGTGGAAGCCGTGGCGGCGGGAACACTCCCGCCAGGAGCGTGGAGGGCAGCAGAGGCGGGGAAGCCGGTGCCGATGGGCGGGGTGGGCTCAGGAGGCGGGAGGAGGAGGAGGGGCTAGGGGACCACTGCTGTGGTTGCAGCCCCCGGGGCAGCTGGACGCCCAGAGAGGGATTCCAGGAGGGACCTCAGCACTTCAGGAGCTGTGCCCGTATCAGCGACTGGCTTTCCCTGCTTCCTGTTCGCTAATTCTTGAAGTCACTCAGTCCTGTCCGACTCTGCAGCCCCATGGTTGTAGCCCTCCAGGCTCCACCGTCCATGGGACTCTCCAGGCAAGAATACTGGAGTGGGTTGCCATTTCCCTCTCCAGGGGATCTTCCCGAGCCAGGGATCGAACCCAGGCCTCCCGCACTTCAGGCAGATGCCTTACCCTCTGAGCCACCAGGGAAGCCCTGTTTCCTAATTCTTAGGATGCTTTGGAAGTGACTCTTGAAGGGTGAGAGTGGGAGGTGAGCGTGGGTTGGCATCTCATGGTCACGACAGCCGTGCGCGTCCACGCACAGGATGGACGTGCTGTGTGGCACGTGCCGCCCCGCCCCTCTGACTGTCTCCAGTCTCCTAGAAACCTAGGGCTCCCGGGCGGAAACACCTCCCAACTGCACGCGGCCCCGGGGGCGCGGGGGGATGAGCCTCAGCATCGGCTGAGCGGCTGGTCGGTCTTTTCCCCCCGAGAGAAACTGGGAGCCGTCGGATGGACACACACGTCACACCAGCCTGGTCCGTGGGCTTCTCCCAGTCTGCCTGCGTTGGTGCTGTTGGTGCTCGGGGTCTTGGCACGCAGCACAAGTGCCTCGCCTCGGAGGCGGGAAGGTGAACGCCGCGTGCCGCCCCCCAGCACCCAACCCGTTCCTCCGCCCTCTCTCCGCGGGCGCTGCCGCCCCACAGCCCCCGTGGGGCAGAGGAGTCCCCAGCCTCCTGGTCGGTGGGCTACCCTCCCAGGGGCCACGGAGGGGTTAGCATCTCTGGAGGGCTTCGGGCCCGCAGACTCTGCGAAAGCCCCCTGCCGACGAGTTCCTCTGCCGAGAACTTTCAGCCCCCTGACATCGGAGGCGGGAAAGCCCGCCTGGGCCTGCAGGAGCCCGCGAAAGCCGCCAGTGTCTGGCCCTGTCAGTGGCACGCTGTTAGAGAGCCCGCTCCGCGTTCTATTTGGTTTACTTGTTAGCCAGCGACAGTTACCAGTAAGGAAAGTCACACCAGGGAAGACAGCAGACCTCCGTTCAGAACAGGGGATGGAGCGGAAAAGGGATCAGTCAAGAAACATAGTCCGGTTTAATTCATAACTTACATGGGCTTTTGCACAACATGCCCAGAACACAATAGTGGGGGTAAACTACTTATATACCAAATAGTAAAACTAGAATACTGCGGTGAGGTCATCAGGTCCACAGCCACGGTTCTGTGGTACAAGAGGTAATCGCCATAATACTCATCTTAACGATATGAAATTTACTGTTTGAAATAACGCTAGTTGATTTCAAAGATCAGTTCAGTTCAGTTCAGTTCAGTTCAGTTCAGTCGCTCAGTCGTGTCCGACTCTTTGCAACCCCATGAATCGCAGCACACCAGGCCTCCCTGTCCATCACCAAGTCCCGGAGTTCACTCAGACTCATGTCCATCAAGTCGGTGACGCCACCCAGCCATCACATCCTCTGTCGTCCCCTTCTCCTCCTGCCCCCAGTGCCTCCCAGCATCAGAGTCTTTTCCAATGAGTCAGCTCTTCGCATGAGGTGGCCAAAGTACTGGAGTTTCAGCTTTAGCATCATTCCTTCCAAAGAAAGATCAGTTAAATACATGTCTTCAGAACTGTCCATAGGTTTTATGTGATACTTAATTTTCAAATTTATTTTCAAAGTTCAAATAAACAACAACAATACTTTCCACCATTTGGAAATCGGTAGTTCTCTCTCTTGCTGTTGTAGCAGAGCCCGTATGCGGACAAAGGCTTCCCTCACTGTGCTTGTGCCGAGTCGCTTCACTGGTGCCCCACTCTCTGTGACCCCATGGACTGTATCCACCAGGCCTTCTGTCCATGGGATCTCTAGACAAGAATACAGGCGTGGGCAGCCAAACCCTCCTCCAGGGGCTGTTCCCAACCCAGGGGCTGAACCCGTGTCTCGTATGTCTCCCGCACCGGCAGGAAGATTTCCTTTCCACTAGCGCCACCTGGAAGCCCCTTTTCGTCATCGTTCAGTTCAGTTCAGCCACTCAGTTCAGTTCAGTTCAGTCGCTCAGCCGTGTCTGACTCTTTGCGACCCCATGGATTGCAGCACGCCAGGCCTCCATGTCCATCACCAACTCCCAGAGTCCACCCAAACCCATGTCCATTGAGTCGGTCTTCCCATCCGACCATCTCATCCTCTGCCGTCCCCTTCTCCTCCTGCCCTCAATCTTTCCCAGCATCAGGGTGTTTTCAAATGAGTCAGTTCTTCGCATCAGGTGGCCAAAGTATTGGAGTTTCAGCTTCAGCATCAGTCCTTCCAATGAACACGCAGGACTGATCTCCTTTAGGATGGACTGCTTGGATCTCCTTACAGTCCAAGGGGCTCTCAAGAGTCTTCTCCAACACCCCAGTTCAAAAGCATCAATTCTTTGGCGCTCAGCCTTCTTCACAGTCCAAGTCTCACATCCATACATGACCACTGGAAAATTTGCCTTTTCATACTGTTCATGGGGTTCTCAAGGCAAGAATTCTGAAATGGTTTGCCATTCTCATCTCCAGTAGACCACATTCTGTCAGACATCTCCACCGTGAGCCGTCTGTCTTGGGTGGCCCCCCAGCGGCATGGCTTGGTTTCATTGAGTCAGACAAGGCCGTGGTCCATGTGACCAGACTGGCTAGTTGTCTATGATCCTGGTTTCAGTCTGTCTGCCCTCTGATGCCCTCTTGCAGTGCCTACAGTCTTACTGGGGTTTCTCTTACCTTGGACGTGGTGTATCTCCTCACGGCCGCTGCCCCCGACCTTGGACGTGGGGCAGCTCCTCTCAGCCGCTCGCTAGTGCCTCGCAGCCGCCGCCTGATCATAACCACCTTTTAAAATATCTTCAGGATGAGTAAAATAAATGTGGAGAGTATTTCAATCACTAAAATAAAATACCAAGAGTATATCCATGCTTGAGTAAAATTACAAAGGGCCACAGTTGTTCCACAGGTTTGAAACTGAACTGAAAACGATAAGAGGCTGTGGAATGATGACTGCACCCCACAAAGAAGGGCCACAGACATGCTCCCACTTCATGCCTGGACCCCACAGACACGTCCAGAGTGGACAAGTGCTGTTTATCAGAGAGACACACCACTCAACTGGTCCTCACCGTGGAGTTACCCGTGAATTAAATTACAGCCAGTGGCCACATGAATGCCAGGAGACTAGCCATAATTTCAAGATATCTTTCATTTTCCTCACTAATTCTTTCTTTAAGTTCTTGGTTCTACTAAGGCATATACTTCAACGTTCAGAAAAAGTTCAGAAAGGGAAACAATACTGTCTTTCCAATTACACCCTCTTCCCATAGGCTCAACTTTCTGACTTTTGATTCAAAGTTTTTACTGGATAGGGTGAAAAGTACTCAAACATCTGGAACTAAAATCTGAATTTTGAAACATGGAAAGCTAACTCTAGCTGCTAAAAAATCCCACTTTGGGGCTTCTCTGGTGGCTCAGTGGTAAAGAATCTGCCTGCTGATGCGGGGGACGTGGGTTCAGTCCCCGACCTGGGAAGATTGCAGGTGTCTCGGAGCAGGAAGCCCGTGAGCTGTGACTGCTGAGCCCACGTGCAGCGACGCCTGCAGCCTGCTGGCCCTAAAGCTCACACTCCACGAGACAAGCCACCGCAGTGAGAAGCAGGAGGAACACAGCCAGGAGCGGCCCCACTCACTGCAGCTAGAGCGGAGCCGGGCAGCAACAAAGACCCCCCAGAGCCAAACGGAAAGGACGTCTTTTTTAATGGATTTCAAAAGTCCTATTTTGTTACTGAGAAATTGAGAACCTGGTCAGTAACAACAGCATCAACGAAAACCACCTTCTAACACTGGTCTGACTCGAGGAAAGGCTTTGAGAGTAGAAAGACGGGCTCCCCTTGTGGCTAAGTTGGTCGAGTCCGCCTGCGACATGGGAGACCTGGGTCCCATCCCTGGGTTGGGAAGATCTCCTGAGAACGGAATGGCTGCCCACTCCAGTATTCCGGCCTGGAGAATCCCATGGACAGAGGAGCCTGGCGTGCTGCAGACCACAGGGGTCGCAAAGAGTCAGACACGACTGAGTGACTAACACTCTCTTTCCCGTCATTACGGTGGTAAGCCACTTTATCTCGATTACTTCAGTGAGAGCCGTTGAGTCTACTGAGAGAAGAACCAGTAATACTTGCATTTTCCAGACAAATAAGCCAAGGTGTGCCCCGGCAGCCCACACCATGGCCAGGGTGGGCTCTGCCAGGGAGTAAGAGCCCTGTACACTCTCTGCTCAGCGCCGGTGAGTCTCGAGAGCCCTGGACACTCTCAGGACCCACACAGCTTCTGTTCCGTGGCCTCTGTCTGCTGACGTCATTCAGTTCAGTTCAGTTCGATCGTTCAGTCGTGTCCAACTCTTTGTGACCCCATGAATTGCAGCACGCCAGGCCTCCCTGTCCATCACCATCTCCTGGAGTTCAGTCAAACACACGTCCATTGAGTCAGTGATGCCATCCAGCCATCTCATCCTCTGTTGTCCCCTTCTCGTCCCGCCCCTAATCCCTCCCAGCTTCAGAATCTCTTCCAATGAGTCAACTCTTCGCATGAGGTGGCCACAGTACTGGAGTTTCAGCTTTAGCATCATTCCTTCCAAAGAACACCCAGGGCTGATCTCCTTTAGAATGGACTAGTTGGACCTCCTTGCAGTCCAAGGGACTCTCAAGAGTCTTCTCCAACACCACAGTTCAAACGCATCAATTCTTCAGGGCTCAGCTTTCTTCACAGTCCA
>SJYR01001490.1:57144-67641 GCA_006410655.1 Kobus ellipsiprymnus | reverse complement strand
CAAAAAATAAAGTCTGACACTGTTTCCACTGTTTCCCCATCTATTTGCCATGAAGTGATGGGACCAGATGCCATGATCTTCATTTTCTAAATGTTGAGCTTTAAGCCAACTTTTTCACTCTTGTCTTTCCCTTTCATCAAGAGGCTTTTTAGTTCCTCTTCACTTTCTGCCATAAGGGTGGTGTCATCCGCATATCTGAGGTTATTGATATTTCTCCCGGCAATCTTGATTCCAGCTTGTGCTTCTTCCAGCCCAGCGTTTCTCATGATGTACTCTGCATAGAAGTTAAATAAGCAGGGTGACAATATACAGCCTTGACGCACTCCTTTTCCTATTTGGAACCAGCCTGTTGTTCCATGTCCAGTTCTAACTGTTGCTTCCTCACCTGCATACAGATTTCTCAAGAGGCAGGTTAGGTGGTCTGGTGGTAGTCCCATCTCTTTCAGAATTTTCCAGTTTATTGTGATCCACACAGTCAAAGGCTTTGGCATAGTCAATAAAGCAGAAATAGATGCTTTTCTGGAACTTTCTTGCTTTTTCCATGATCCAGCAGACATTGACAATTTGATCTCTGGTTCCTCTGCCTTTTCTAAAACCAGCTTGAACATCAGGGAGTTCACGGTTCACGTATTGCTGAAGCCTGGCTTGGAGAATTTTGAGCATTACTTTACTACTGTGTGAGATGAGTGCAATTGTGCAGTAGTTTGAGCATTCTTTGGCATTGCCTTTCTTTGGGATTGGAAAGATGTCATTACTAAACATTTAAACTGAGACTTTAAGAGCAACTTAGTAAAATATTTAGTGAAAATGATATTTTGTATAGCAAACAGGTCAGAAGTGAGTGGCTGCTCTCTGCCCCATCCTTGTGCGATCACATGTCTACAGCCCCAGGGCTCTGCTGTGAGCTCGAGGTACAGAGTTCAGTTCAGTTCAGTCTCTCAGTCGTGTCTGACTCTTTGCGACCCCATGGCCTGCAGCACGCCAGGCCTCCCTGTCCTTCACCATCTCCCAGAGCTTGCTCACACTCATGTCCATCGAGTCGGTGATGCCATCCAATCGTCTCATCCTCTGTTGCCCCCTTCTCCTCGCGCCTTCACTCTTTCCCAGATCAGAGTCTTTTCAGATGAGTTGGTTCTTCGCATGAGGTGCCCTTTCCTTTTGCTCATGGGGCTCTCAAGGCAAGAGCCCTGAAGTGGTTGCCATTGCCTTCTCTAGTGGTACAGGGTGCAGTGTCAGGGTGCTGGGAGGGCCCCTGGCCCAGGCCACGCTGAGCACTGCTGCACCGCCTGCCGGGCGGCACAAGGGGCCCGCCGTAAGGCCGCTGTCCTAGGGAGTGAGCACCTGTAGAGCCTCACCTGGGGGCCATCCTGCCGAGGACTGAACCTCCGAGCACGAAAGGCCAGCTCCCAAGGGGCCCCCACCCTGAGGAAGCGTTAAAGAAAGTTTGGTGAGAAAGTCTGTAGTTAACGAGACCGTGTCACTCTCACACCAGGGCAGGGCCCAGCGGGCCTGAGCGGGCCTCTCACGCCGTCCCTCCCTGCTGGGGACACGCGTCCACCGAGTCCCACTCAGCCCCCAGGCTCTGAGGCCCATCGTGGGGTCCCTCCTCCAGGCAGGACGTGGTGTGGCTCACCGGAGCGTCTGCACCGCTGGCGCCTGGCTGGACAGATGGTCCTGTGCAGACCGAGAGCTCCTTGGGGCTGCGGCCAGCTGTCTCAGGGGTCGGTCGGTCCCTCGGCTCCCTCTGGGTGGATTCTCGGCCGCGCCCCGCCCCAGGCGCACGGCTTCCCCGCAGCTGCCCCAGGCCCCATGCAGGTGTCCTCTGCACAGCACCGGGCTTCGCGCCAGTTCTGGGGACTGGTGGATGTGTCTAAGGCGAGGCTCTGACCGTGGCCTTGGCTGGAGACAGGACCCACCCAGGACTGGATGCGTCCCCTCTGTGCTCAGCGGCCCGGCCTCATGCTGCTTCCGCACAGATCCCTTGACCCAGGAGCCCTCCCCTCGCCTCCCAGGAGCCCCTCCCGTCCTGGCTCAGTCACCAAAGCCCGGAAGGCCACCCTCCTGAGGAGCAGGCTCTTGCCTGAGGACACACCAGGTCGTTGACAGGCTGGGGACATGGCGGGTATCTGAGGGGCGAGGGGAGCTGGCAACGTCTGCCTGTCCCCACTTCTCCCCGGATCCAGCCCCGCCTCGCAGCGCCCCCTCCTGGGTGGGCCGGCTCCTCCCTCCGGGCCTCACCGAGCCAGGCGGGCCCCACCCGGACCTGGTGGTCACCTCTCCTGCACCTCGGCTCCGCCTGGCCTGCCCTCCTCCTCGGCGTCCGCGCCGCCTGTTTTCGGGCCCACCCTGCACAACACACTGAACACACTTTCACAGTCACTCCGTCTTCTCACCCCCCACCAACCTGTAATCAGTGCAGTTACCAGGATAGAGACTATCTTACCCGCTTTACTGCAGAAAGACTGCACAGGTGTCCAAACTACATTTTATTCAACTGAATCAACAGACCACCCACTTAAAATATAAACTTGAAAAAATAAAAAATCACAAACTTGATCAAGAAAATGTTATTTTTTCCAAGTGTGGGTTTATTTCAAAATTATGAAGATTTATATATTATTTTTTATTACATACAATAAAGCAGTTTAGCTTACAGTAAAAGCTTTCACATTTTAAGTTTTTATTTTAAAAAGATATTTTTAAGATGTAGACCCTTAAAAACCACCAAAAAAGCTGAATATATCTTGCAGTGTAGGTTTATCCTTAAATATTCACATCTCAAATGCTGTTTAGAAAAAAGACTTAAAAACTGGCTAAAAATCATTTACACTTGGCAATGATTAAAATCTCGTCGTCTCTGACAGAACGTATTAATGGCACACAATGAATTTACTGTCACAAGCATGTGACGGTTTAATGGGTGTGTAGTTTACCAGTATCCCTCGACTGAGATGGCCTCAGATGGCCGGTGCAGTCGTTCTGGAGAGATCACTGTATCAGGAAAAGGACAGCACGCCAAAAACAGAACACCAACTTTCAAAAGGTCTTTTCAAACAGTTTCCTTCTTTTCAAACGGCTTTCAGCTCAGGAGAGAAGAACAGCACTTAATTACTGCATCCCTGATTAAAAAAAAAAAAAGAGGAAAAACAATATAATAATTTTGCCTCCAGAGTGGAGTTGCAAAAAGATTCCTGCCAAGAGACAAATGCACCATCACCTTCTTCCATCAGAACTCAGTGGAACACCCCAGCGCATTTCCTGGTTAACTAAAACTTTCTTGAGTGTCACTTGAAATCAAGAACTGAGATACAGAAATAATTTATTAGTTGCTAAATGGTATTTATTTATTTAGAAATATTAACCAGCACTTATTGCTAATTTTCTTGTGAAGAAATTAAATACCAAAAAAAAAAACCCCAAAAGACAAATTTTAAAAAAGAATGAACAAGATTTTAAAACAAAAATGTTTATAACTACATTCTAAGAATTCAACAAAAAAAAAATTCCACGTGCTAGACCTCATTCACCTTCCACGACAGTCAGTCCCAACATGAGAACTGTTACCCAGACTGCACAGGGTGAGCCCAGGCTGGAGGCGCAGGGCTACGCAGCAGGGGAGCAACGCCGCGCCCCGTGAGCTGGTCCTGGCTGTGAGCTCCGGCTGCACCGGAGTGGGCGCCTCTTCCCCCTGTTGAGGGACAGCAGGAGCCCTCCCAGCTAAGGTCCCGAGGGCCGGCTCTTGTTCTAGGTCACTCTGGTTTGTTCGTTAGAAAGACTCACCCGTTTGAATAAAAACACAATTTCTACCAATTTCCTTCACTGTTCTATTGGGCTACAGCTTTGCTGTTTTCATATAGAACCTACTCTTCCAGAGTCCATGAAGAAGCTGTGCCTTAACAGAGTGGGCCTCTGAGCCTCACGCTTAAGTCTGCAGTTAGTTTTGCTTTTCCCTCCACAATTACATTAACACATTTTTCTGGGAAAAAAAAATTTTTTTTTAAATGGCAGTTACCTCAATATATAGAATAAATGTTTCTGCTGGCTTAAACCAAACATCTATGCATCAGCCTCACTTCCTGTTTACTGGGTGTTTATAGCTGTGGAAGGATCCAGGGTCTCTCACCAACGCCCCCACCTGCAGGTGTCCAGTACCACATCTGCAGTCAGCTCCCAGCCCACCTGGGCCCCGTGTTCACACGGTTTCACTTTACGTGGCAAGCTTCTATCAAGCTTGTTTAAAAACTCATTTCTTTTTGGTAAAAAAGTCAAAGTCAATTTTAAAAAAGGCCCTGTAAATCATATTTTAATATGAAAATTACTAAAATTTAGACATCTTTGTAAAAAGAACGAGAGGAGCAAAAACAACAGGATGACGTTCAAAGGGGCTCACCTCGCGTACGGGATGTATGACAGGCTGTACCTGCAAGAGAAGTGCAAGCACGTTGGCATTTAATCCAGATGGTGTTTTTCTTTAAATGGCCATATTCTCACCGCATAAAAGAGGAAGCAGCAGAATACTAGTGATTCTCAGAGCATGAGCAGACAGCATACGGCATCACTGGGGAACTTGCTAAAACGGCCAATCACCAGGGCCCACCCCACACCTGGGAGAAGGCAGTGGCACCCCACGCCAGTCCTCTTGCCTGGAAAATCCCATGGACGGAGGAGCCTGGTGGGCTGCAGTCCATGGGGTCGCTAAGAGTCGGACACGACTGAGCAACTTCACTTTCACTTTTCCCTTTCATGCATTGGAGAAGGAAATGGCAACCCACTCCAGAGTTCTTGCCTGGAGAATCCCAGGGATGGGAGAGCGTGATGGGCTGCCATCTATGGGGTCGCACAGAGTCGGACACGACTGAAGTGACTTAGCAGTAACAGCAGCACCCCACACCTCTTGAATGAAAAACTGTTGTTTTAATAAGCAATCTGTTTTTAACAAACTCTTAAGTGATTCTGATGCCTGCTAAAGTCTGATCTTGTTACAATAGGTTACTCCCTTTAAGTTATTAAGAAAAAAAAATATAAAATTACAGAATAAATTACACTCTCCTTCAAGGAGAAAACAATCAAGTACACATCAACAATAAAAAGTAACATATGAATAGAAAACGACAAAGACTTAAATTTTTCCGTATGTCAGAGTAAAGCGTCTGAAAGTTACTTTGTGACAGGTAAAGAAGCGCTTTTAACATGTGCTGATATTGCCCCAGTGGAAAGGTAGGACCACCACCAGCACACACAGCTCCTAGACTGGCCGACACCAGGATGCCACACAGAACTCAGGAAGGGGAAAACGGGACTCAAGTCTGAAGAGCGAAGGAAGAACTCTCTGAAAGGCCTTCTGTCAGCGAGGAACACCTTTCTGGTCCGACCCGGAAGCATGCGAGGGGGACACGTTCCATCAATCACACACTCACCGGGCCCTCGGTGCCCCCCGCCCTGAACACGGCTGCGTGAAGGGCACGCCGGTCAAGAGGGACCAGAGGGGCGGAAGCCGCAGGGAGACGGGGAGGCAGGGCTGCAGCGAGGGCTCAGGGCCAGAGGCGGCACTCGCCCGGCAGCTGCTCAGCAACACCGCACAGAGCGCAGAGCGTGGGGTCCCCGCCATCCCTCGGGCTCAGCCCGTGGCCCGCCTGGGTTTACGCGTGTGCGAGTAGCACCCCGTGCATTGCTCGCCTCTTCTGGCACAGCAGAGGCGTGCGTGCAGCCCCGTGTGACACGCCGGCGCGGCCCCGCCTCTCTGCAGCTCTCCTAGGCCCCGCCCATCACCGCAAGCCGAGACACACCACAGACCTCGGGCACCTGACGCTCAGGAGGCCCTTTCCCCCGGGGCCAGGAGAACCTCACCAACGACCTCCCTGGGCTCACAGGCTCGAAAGAAACGCTTAGCACCGCGGAGGAAACTACCTTTCCAGTGAGTGTAAGACTTACCAGGTCATGGAGAGGAACTGCAATATGCAGAATAACACGGCCAGCCCCTTCTTATGCCACTGACAACAGCAAAGACAGAGACACAACCAGGTGAACATTTGAAAACACCCTTCACAGCCTCGCTCAACTCCTTCCTTTCCAAAGACGGAACTGATAGCTCCATTCCCTTCATTAAATTTCAGGATGACAAATTTAAGATTCAGTAAATCTGAAAATTAAATATCCACAGATTCTATTTTCTTTCTAGAATTCTGATTCCATTTACTTAAATGCTGCTAAATATATGGCATTAAATGTTAATGAAATAATTGTGCACAGGCTCAAAGTATTAACCCCCTTTGATGTGAGGCCTTTAAGTCAAGGCTAACTTTTCCAAAGTCAACATCAAGGCACTGCCCTGGCAGTCCAGTGCCTAAGACTCCCTACTCCCAGTGCAGGGAGACCCGGGTTTCAATCCCTGGTCCTCTGGTCAGGGAACTAGATCCCCTGACCACAACTGAGGCCCACCACAGCTAAATACATCACTAAGTATCTTTTGAAAATAAGTAAACAGAATCGACACTGAAAAGCCCGCTTGGTCAGCAGATCGATACCCTGTGTGGAGTCCATGTGTCTCACTCACTGGCACTCCCTTCTCTCCTTGAGTTACTCTTTGAAGTAAAACTGTACTTCACTGTGATCCTCTGGAATAATATAAACAGTTTCCATGGTTGTTTTAAAATGACCCATTTTTAGAATATGTCCATCTTTATATTTACTTCCTCACTTATTTTTAATCTACTGCTTATAAACAGGCTGCTAACAGACCATTCCACATCAGAAATCAATTTCCCACAGGGATATGCAAAAATTGCTTAAGAAAATTCTTTTAAGTTACAATTGGGAAATGAGGCATTAGTGAATTCTTGTGTAACTAAAGCCCAGTCCTTGTATCATTAAACTCAGAACACTCCTGGTGGGACATTTCTGAAGTGCATTATACACCACCCCATCATCTTTGAAATGCACTGTGTTCTTGGGAGCTCAAGAACCACCTCAATCCCCTTTGGAAGTAGATCAGGAACAATACGCAAATACAGTGAAGGGTCAGGAGCACCCGGAAGTAAACGGAGCTGCAACGAAGCTCCTCTAGAGGCTCCTGGAGAGCTGTGTGTGCATGAGCGCGTCCTTGGTCCCTGGTGCCGCTTTGGCTGGCCTGCTTTTGTGTGTGACGCTACACACACAACTTTAAGGACACCAGTCTTCGGTGGGTTTTAATAAATCAGACTTTGAGCTCCTCTGAGATGGCAGCTTGATGACACTTTACCTGGTGAGGGTCCACACAGCAGAAAATAAGACACGGCTGGGGTAACTTACCCAAAGGGCAGCGCACAGGGTGAGCACGAAACACAGCTGGGGAAGGCAAGGAAAACGGTCAAGTTTGAGTCTTTTCAAAGGCCCAACAAAAATGCATACACAATTCTGCATTCGTTTGCATAATAACACACCACACAACAAAATTAATGAGATGGCTTACTTGAACTGTCCTTATATATTCCCTATTATTTTAAAGTCTATGATTGCAATCTTCCGGGGCAAACTGGAAACACGCAGTAAGTCATCTGCTGACTAAGCCAACAGACGCTGTTTCACGAATGCATGAGAGTGACATCAGCTGTTCTCAGGGATGTGTGAATGCTTATGTTAATGTTCAGTAACTCAAACCACCAACACCGTGTTTAGTACAACTGTTAATGTACAGTGAGTCCTATTCTACTTAGCTTTACATAAGGAGCTGACCGTCATCAATTCATACAGAAAAGAGTGCACTGTCACGCCACACCCTGTCCCCAAAGGAGTGACAAGGACAGGCAGATGAAAGCAGTAGGCACAGGTCTGAAGACAGAGAATGGGGTATTTGTCCACCAGTCCAACAGGGAAGGGACAAAAGCCAGGAGACTCTCCCAGAGAAGACTCAGATGGACCCAGAAGTGACCTGACCTTCCAACCCCATCCTCCAAAAAGTCCATACAGTGGTCCAGTAAGGCTGCACGGGGCTGGAAATTGAAACGCATGCAGCTCTGCTTCCCACCTGAAATACACAGGGCTACTCTGCTAGAGAATGCCCAAGAAAACAGGATTCCCCCAGCCAGTCACTGAGGTTAATACTGTGCAATCCAAACTCTTCAATCTCACAGCCTGAAGGATGCGACTATTACATTCAGCAAAGGAAACATGAGTTCCTCTGTACAGAAGTGGGTGATAATTCATAAATAATGCCAAAAAACACCCTATGAAAGTTTTTTTAAAAATGATGATTATTTACTTACAAGCATAATAACTGTTGCAAGCAATCTCGTTGTTTCAAACATTTTCTTCAGTTGTTTCACGGGTCCCATTAAAAAGCATGTACTATTTGAAACAAAAGAAATGAGAGATGGATCTGTTAATTGGTCTATGTAAAAATAAGTGCTTTTAAGAAAATAAACCCTGTCAGCTTAATTAAACAATCTCACTAAATCTGTTTTATGGCAAAAGTGAGAAATTAAAGAGCCTCTTGAGGAAGGTGAAAGAGGAAACTGAAAAAGCTGGCTTAAAACTCAACATTCAAAACACGAAGATCATGGCATTGGGGTCCCAACACTTCATCGCAAACAGAGGGGGAAACAATGGAAACTGATAGACTTTATTTTCTTGGGCTCCAAAATCACTACAGACAGTGACGCAGCCACAAAAGTACAAGATACTCGCTCACCGGAAGAAAGGCGACGACAAACCTAGACAGTGCAGTAAAAAGCAGAGACATCACTTTGCCAGCAAAGGTCTGTACAGTCAAAGCTGTGGTTTTCCCAGTGGTCATGTGTGGATGTGAGAGCTGGACAATAAAAAAGGCTGAGCACTGAAGAATTGATGCTTTTGAACTGTGGTGTTGGAGAAGACTCTTGAGAGTCCCTTGGACTGCAAGGAGATCCAACCAGTCCATCCTAAAGGAGATCAGTCCTGGGTGTTCATTGGAAGGACTGATGCTGAAGGTCCAAACTTTGGCCACCTGATGTGAAGAACTGACTCCTTTGAAAAGACCCCTGATGCTGGGAAAGACTGAAGGTGGGAGGAGAAGGGGACGACAGAGGATGAGATGGCTGGATGGCATCACCGACTCGATGGACATGAGTTTGGGTAAACTCCGCGAGTTGGTGATGGACAGGGAGGCCTGGCGCACTGCAGTTCATGGGGTCGCACAGAGTGGCACACGACTTAGAGACTGAACAAGTGTTAGAAGGAAACTTTAATCTCTGTGCATTCCATGACACAGGAATGCCTCCCACAGTCGTTTGCAGCGTCACTTCTCAGCACCGGGTCAGCGTGGCCGCTGTGGGCAGCCCGAGAGGACAAGGCACCCTGTCCTCAGCGTGGGCCAAGTCGGCAACGGCCCCCTCATCTCGGCGCGTGTGGCACGCGTGAACAGTGCAGTCAGCTCCAGAAGCGCTGTCCGTGCAGAGCTTCCAGGAGCAAGGCAGCGTGCAGCCGCTCCCCGAGGCCCCTCCAGACTGCTGTCTGAGGAGCAGGATGGGCCCAGAGACCGACGGAGCTCAGCGGTGGTTCACGCCCGTGCCCTCGCCCCCACCTCTGACCTGGAGCGTCCCTGAGGAGACGGGGGCTCACCTCTGAATGACGAGAGCTCACAGGTGTGACAGCTGCCAGCAGCAACCCAGAGGCGCGCCCGGGCCCCAGAGAGGACCCCAAGGCCCAGGGCAGTCCTCGAGCCACCGCCCCACACGGCCCCGCCCGACCCTCTGCACAGCACTGCCACCCGGGATCTGCTCATGCTGGCCGGCGGGCATCTGACTATCCCCCTCACGAGGCAGCTACGAGCCGGGACTCCGGAGGGCTGTCGGGTGGGACCCCAGCCCGGTCACCTCCCTCGGCACTTCCCCAAGGACTGACCGCCCCCTCTCTTGTGTTACTGCACAAGACGTATAATGGAGGAGCGACAGGCAGTGCCTGGCACACAGGCACCTCCAGGCGCCAGCTCTTCTCACCATAAACACTGTGAGGCGGCTGGCACACAGCACGGGTCTAAGTATTTACTGAGGGAATGTAAATTTTGAACTCATGACACGCATAGACCTACAGAAATAGATCCTATTAGAAAAGAAAACTTTGAGAATGACAGCAAACAAAACATTTTGAGAAGCCAAACTTCCATACATACCTGGCTAATGCAGCAATATTTCCAAAGGTATAAAACACTGCAAAAAGCTTTATGCCTCCAGGGAGCCACAGCAATCCAGTTCCCTGAGTTAACATGTTATAGTTATTTTAAAATAATTTTACCATTGTAATAGATTAAAATATAAATCTGCTACTATAATAATGATAGTATATAATATGATATTTAAGCATAAATGTGTTAACATATGGTCTCTAATTATACAGTTTCTTAAAACGTTAATTTTCAATGTTATTTGCTAATTTGAATCTTATGCCTATTTGCATATAAGTATATATAAATGAGCTATTCCATAATCATCTTTATATATCTAAGTAAATCTCATTCTATTTAAGTATTCTTTTTATAAATGGCAA
>SJYR01001490.1:21458-31493 GCA_006410655.1 Kobus ellipsiprymnus | reverse complement strand
GGAAGATCCCCTGGAGGAGGGGATGGCAACCCACTCCAGTATTCTTGCCTGGAGAATCCCATGGACAGAGGAGCCTGGCGGGCTACGGTCCATGGGGTCGGAAAAGTCAGATACTCCTGAGCAGCTAGCACGCTTTCACCTTGTTCTTTGAAAGTGAAAGTGAAGTTGCTCCGGTGTGTCCGACTCTTCGTGACCCCGTGGACTGTAGCCGACCAAGCTCCTCTGTCCATGGGATTCTCCAGGCAAGAATACTGGAGTGGGTTGCCATTTCTTTATGTTAGTAAAAATGCCTACACAGTGGTGTCTCGCTCCCCTCCCCTCACTCCCCCACCCTCTCCACCCTTCCCAAGGCGGTGCCTTATCTCCTGTCTGGTTTATACATCTGCATTTCTTTTGCACAAAGAGCAGATGTGCTCTTTCCCCCATCTCCCTTCTCTCTTACAGGAGGACAGGATACTAAATACTCCTGTATTTCACTTTTTTCACTTAGCAGTATATCCTGGAATATCCATATCAGTTCTTAGAAGTCCTTCTCATTTTTTTAACAGCTGAATAATGCTGCTTTGTGTTCAACAGTTTTCTCAGTGACTACTTAGGTTCTTCCTACATTTTTTCAACAACAAATAATGTTACAGTGAATAACAATATATATACACATACTCACACATATACACACGTACATGTACACATACATACACATTTTGATTATATGTACACATATATGCATCTGGTGGCTCAGCCATAAAGAATGTGCCTGCCAAGGCGGAAGACTTAAGAGATGCTGGTTCAATCCCTGGGTGGGGAAGATCCCTTGAAGAAGGAAATGGCAACGCTTCTGAATTTTGTCCAAGTCTTTTACCACTTCTGCGGAGATAATTATAAGATGTCTTCCTGGATCTGTAAAAATGTGTATAATATTGATAGATTTTCAGATATTGAATCAACTTTGCTTTCCTGGAATAACTCACACTTAGCCATGACAGATTATTTTCTTACTGTGGTATTGACTTGCTAACATTTTATTTGTGTTTTTGCCATCCTCTATCCTTAATCTTTCAGTATCTTTCTGTTTTAATCATGCCTCTTCTAGACATCATGTTATTGTATATATTTTTTCTATATTCAATCTGTCTTTATCTTTTATATTTGGTAAGTTTTGTCTAATTATAATTATGATAGTGACCGTATGTTAGGATTTTGCTTTTGGGATCTTATGCTTTGCTTTTATTGAATTTTATTTTCTTTTTTGCTTCTTTTTATTCTCTTTTCCTGCTTTCTCATGGTCATTTTGAATTTTCTGCCAGTTTAAAAGGTTAAAGATTATATTTTTGTTCTTACTGTGGCTAACCTCAATTTAAAACCTCTAATTATGGATATTTACCAGTCGTAGCAAACTCGGCGGTATCTTATTGTATCTTACAATTCAGGAGGTTTTGCTCCTGGTTTTGGGCTCCCTCTTCCTTCAACCCCCGTGGTGCTGATATTTCAGTTCTGGACTGTTGTGGACACAGTCTGTTCCCCACCTGGTTCCGATGGTAGACTTTCCCTGGGCATTTCATCACACTTGGCTCTGTGGCTCTCATAGCAGTCCCCTGGATTCGTCTCTTTTCGTGTCTGAATCCTGCCTCCAAGAGCCTTTTTCAGTGGATGGCAACATTTTTGAGGCTTGTATGAGTGAGAATGTTTATATTCTCACATCTGAGTGACAATTCAAACTTTAAAAAGCTAACATTCAAAGTCCTTTTCTTTTACTACCTTAAAACCATTAAAGGACGACTTGCTTGGTGGCACGGTGGACAAGCATCCACCTGCCAATGAAGGGACACGGGTTTGATCCCTGGTCCGGGAAAATTCCTCATGCACGGAGCAGCTGAGTCCACGCTCCACAGCTGCTGAGCCTGCGTTCTAGAGCCCGGACCCGCAACTACTGAAGCCCGTGCACCCTAGAGCCCATGTTTGGAAACCACAGGAGCCCCTGCAGGGAGAAGGNGGAGCAGCTGAGTCCACGCTCCACAGCTGCTGAGCCTGCGTTCTAGAGCCCGAACCCGCAACTACTGAAGCCCGTGCACCCTAGAGCCCATGTTTGGAAACCACAGGAGCCCCTGCAGGGAGAAGGCCATACGCCTCGACTGAAGAGTCGCCCCCTTTCTCTCTGCAGCTGGAGGAAACTGGAGCACAGCAGCGAAGACCCAGCTCAGCTGGAAATAAATAAAATTCTTTAAAAAAGAAAAGCCTGTTACACCAGTATCCTCTTGGACTGTTTTCCTACCAAGCTGTCTCTTACTCCTTTGCAGGTAGAGTGAGGATAAAATTCAACCACGAAACTTCTGCGAGTGAAGGGGCCCTTCTGGTAATGAGACTTGGGCCACAGATGTAAACTAGAAGGGCCTCGCGTAAACGGAGACACCCTTCTCCAGGGGATCTTCCCAACCCAGGTCTCCCTCACTGCAGACGGATTCTTTACCAGCTCAGCCACCAGTGAAGCCCAAAATGGAGACACACGCTCTACTTCCCGGCGGGTTGTTTAATCACCCTGCTTACAGATGCTTCACTCTCTCTCTCTGGAAGTGTTTAGAATCTTCTCCTTGCATTTGACGTTTGTGGGTTTTGTTTTAGCGCTTCTTGTGTGGATTTGCTGTTCTTTCCTGTGACTCCCTCTTCCTCCATCCCTCCCTGCCCCCCACCCTCCCCTCTCTTTCCCTGCCTCCAGCCCTTCCCCCTCAGTCTGTGTCTCCGTGACTCCTGCTGGAAACTCTCTTCTGGACTCTTTATTGTAGTCAAACGTAGAGCTACTCATCCTGCCTACAGGAGCCGTTTCAGTCCAAGTGAAATGGACTTATTATTGCGAATCTTTAAAAAGGCATTTTGTTTTATTCCCCTGTCTCCAGCACATTTTAATGTTCAAGTGCTTTTGCAGCCGTAGGCACTCTGGGCCTGGGGAGTCAGGAGCCCTACCCCTCGGCCTTCCTAAAAGGTGTTTACCTTTATGATCCTAAAAGTATTTCCAGACGCCTGTGGCACTACTGCTGTCTCTCCAAGAACTGTGGACAGGAAGTCTCAGACTCCACGTTCCTTGTCTCAGGATGGCCAGAGCCCCTGACCACAAACAGCAGAATCTCCTTGGACCAGTCTAAGCAGAAAAGTAAATGCTACAAGATCCATCAGATAATCGTGCAGAATGGGAGTGCATTCTAAGACTGGGATTCCAGGACCAACACCTGGGCGGTGTGATGGGCGTGGATAGGTGAGAAAGTGGTTCCCCTGATCAGTGGCGGGGCCTCTGCTGCCAGAACTGGCCGTCTTCTCAGTGATGAGGCTGCCCGCACGTGGGCCCGTACGGTGGACGACCCGTAGGGAGCCTGCTTCTGGGGCACGCACGTGGGAGCCCCAACCTCGCCCCCTGCCTGCCGGCTGCCAGGGAGGCCTGTGAGGAAACGGGAAGTTTGAGAACTTCCTGAACTACACACAGGCTGCTTGAATCGTTATGGGTTCTGGTTACAGGAACCCCCAAGGAGCATGTAAGCCAAAGAAGGAGGAGACCAGCAAACTTCCCAGAACTGCCCCCAGGAGGATGGGAACGGACCCCAGATGTTACGTCCAACCTAAGACAGCTTTGCCAACCAGGAACGTGTTCACATTTCTCCGCGTGCTTGCTTAATTCTCCCGTCTCCAGGAAAAGGAAGCCTTTAAATTAAATGTGCAGAGTTGTCTCTCACATGTTCAAGAAGTCTTCAGATTATTTTAAACACACTATAAGCCTGCCAGTTCCATGGAGAGATGACCTCATTGATCAGGGCAGCTTTCAGAGCTTCCGTTTAGGAAAAGCAACTGCTAAGATTCAATGCCCGCTCAGGAGGCTTAGGTGCCCAAATTGTGTTGAAAGACTTACTCTTTGCCCTAAGTAGTAACTTCTGAAAGCTGTAATAAGCAACTATGAGGTTATGTAATTCTTAATTAGAAAGGAAAGGGGAATTCGGTCGTGCTTAAATGAAGCAGAACTGGAAAGACTGGATCCGTGCACCGCAGACTGTCATTATCATCCGCACCACCGTGTTGCATCTCCAGCGCTGGTTTCCAGACACCGAGGACGGACCTCGGCAGGCCCAGCGCTGGTGACGGGAGCCTGTTTTAACAGCTTCACCCTGAGCTCTGCTCTCACTCTTGGCCAGAAGCAAAGACACTGCGATGAAATTCAGTGAAACGCACTGCAGCACGCGTTGGCCTTCCATCCGTCTCATGCTGACCTTTACCCTGACTCTTGGCGAAACTTGTGCCAAGAGTGGTGCTACAGTTACAAATTAAGCAAAAGTGGTCAGAGAACTCTTGGGGTTTTGTTTGTATTTTTAAGGACCTGACCACAGTCACTAGAAGGTTTGAGGTGCGTGAACTACTTAGGAGGTATTAGATTATGCTAGAAAATACATGTGCGCATGCAAGCTCAGTCACTCCAGCTGTGTCTGGCTCTTGGTGGCCCCGTGGCCCGTAGCCCGCCAGGCTCCTCTGTCAGTGGGATTTTCCAGGCAAGAGCACTGGAGCGGGTTGCCATTTTCTCCTCCAGGGGATCTTCCCGACCCAGGGATTGAACCCGTGTCTCTTGGGTCTCCTGCATTGCAGGTGGATTCTTTTCCCGACGAGCCACCAGGGAAGCCCAGAAAATATACAGAGGAAGCAAAGGTTGCATTTTGATTTCTGAATGAAGAGAGGATTTCAGACCCAAAAGAGAGAGAGAGAGAGAGAGCTTGCTTTTACACATGTTGTTTTTGCTTATCCTGTGGAATCTTTCTAATAAAAAAATATTTTGTCTGCTTGGCTGCAGCAGGTCTTAGCTACAGCATGCGAACTCAGCTGTGGCGTGTGGGATCCCGTTCCGCGACCAGGGAGCGAGCCCGGGCCCCCTGCATCGGCAGCACAGTCTTAGTCCCTGGACCGCCAGGGAAAGTAGTGCCTAGCCTACGGAATCTTGAGACCATCTGTCTCCTCAAACTCTGCCTACAGAAAAGTAAATGGACTGCACAAGGTCTAGAGGATGTTAACTGAGAATTATGTGAGTGTGTGCGATGTAAACCTTGGCATGAAAAAACAGAGCCTAGTACGCAGAAAATTTGGTTCACTTCAGTTCAGTCGCTCAGTCATGTTCAACTCTTGGCGACCCCATGGACTGCAGCACGCCAGGCCTCCCTGTCCATCACCAACTCCCGGAGTTTACTCAAACTCATGTCCACTGAGTCGGTGATGCCATCCAACCATCTCATCCTCTGTTGTCCCCTTCTCCTCCCGCCTTCAATCTTTCCCAGCATCAGGGTCTTTTCCAATGAGTCAGTTCTATTATTTTTATTTAAATAGAATGGGGATAACTCAAAAAGGGTACAAGATAAAACTTGCCTATCAGAACAAAATTAATTAAACTGGACTTCCCTGGTGGTCCAGTGGTTAGGAATCCGCCAGCCAGTGCAGGGGACATGGATTCGATCCCTAACTCAGAAAGATTTCTCATGCCATGGAGCAACTGAGTCTGTGCACCGCAGTGAAGAAACCACAGTAATGAGAAGCCTGCTCTTGCAAAAAAAAAAAAATTAAAATAAAATAAACTATCTAGGTTGTAACATTATTAGAAGCTGAATATCAAAAGGCAGAGTTGATTTGTTTAGTCAGAACCCATGCGTGTAGACAGACCTCACCGTCTACATTGAAGAATTGATGAGATCATAGATACTGAATTGCCTGGATGGTCGTGTGATTCTTGGCCTGATTTCCAGTTTCCTGTACTGGGAACACGAGCCTAGAGCTTCCCCTTCTAAGAACTATCAGCTACTGGAATGCAAAAGCCTTCACACTGAAAATAAAAGCAAACACCTGTGGTGAACTCTATTGGGGAAGTGTTCATGTAGTAGAGAAAACAGACTGTCTCCAGTGAATTTAAAACAATTACTTGGAACTTACATACTGAGGACATGCATTCCAAGGGCAAAGAACAAGGGTAATTGCCAAGCTGGTGTTCAGTAGTGTCATTGTTTGCTGTAATGGAACGATTGAGAAACTATTTTTACATTGTTGGGCAAAGCAAGTAAGGAATGAAATGCTTGTGTTAGAAATAATGCAATTCAGTATAAACAATTTGATTACAAAAATGAAAGAAATTAAGTAGAAGTACTCTACAAGTACTGACCTGACCTGCTTCTTGAGAAACCTGTATGCAGGTCAAGAAGCAACAGTCAGAACTAGACACGGAACAACAGACTGGTTCCAAATAGGAAAAGGAGTGCGTCAAGGCTGTATATTGTCACCGTTTTTATTTAGCTTATATGCAGAGTACATCATGAGAAATGTTGGGCTGGATGAAGCACAAGCTAGAATCAAGATATCTGGGAGAAATATCAATAACCTCAGATATGCAGATGACACCACCCTTACGGCAGAAAGCGAAGAACAGAAGAACCTCTTGATGAAAGTGAAAGAAGAGACTGAAAAAGTTGGCTTAATGCTCAACATTCAGAAAACGAAGATCATGACATCCAGTCCCATCACTTCATGGCAAATAGATGGGGGAACAGTGGAAACAGTGGCTGACTTTATTCTTTGGGGCTCCAAAATCACTGCAGATGGTGACTACAGCCATGAAATTAAAAAATGCTTACTCCTTGGAAGAAAAGTTATGACCAACCTAGACAGTATATTGAAAAGCAGAGGCATTACTTTGCCAACAAAGGTCCGTCTAGTCAAGGCTATGGTTTTTCCTGTGGTCATGTATGGATGTGAGAGTTGGACTGTGAAGAAAGATGAGCGCCAAAGAATTGATGCTTTTGAACTGTGGTGTTGGAGAAGACTCTTGAGAGTCCCTTGGAGTGCAAGGAGATCCAACCAGTCCATTCTAAAAGAGATCAGTCCTAAATATTCATTGGAAGGACTGATGCTACAGCTGAAACTCTAATACTTTGGCCACCTGATGCAAAGAGCTGACTCATTGGAAAAGACCCTGATGCTGGGAAAGATTGAAGGTGAGAGGAGAAGGGGACGACAGAGGATGAGATGGTTGGATGGCATCACCGACTCAATGGACATGGGTTTGAGTCAACTCCAGGAGCTGGTGATGGACAGGGAGGCCTGGAGTGCTGTGGTCCATGGGGTCGCAAAGAGTCGGACACGACTGAGTGACTGAACTGAACTCAACTCAGCTCAACAAGAGTTGACAGGGAAATATCAGTGTGAGCGTATGGTTTTTTTCCAAAGTCCTTTTGAGTGCTGTGGGCTGAACGGGCCAAGACACCCTGTGCCTCCGGCAGCAGGAGGGAGCCGGGCTAGCGTGTGGGTTCCTGACACACTCCCCGTGCGAGGAGGGGGTCTTCACAGTGGGGCTGGGCAGTGGGGGGTGCTCGTGATCAAAGCAGAGAGACTCGGACAGCGGCTCCCAGAGGCCAAAGTGATGACGGTTGAACGGAAAACAGTGAACATCACTGACGAAAACATTCAACCTATGACGGTTCCTGAGCCGGCTCTGCTCAAAAGCGGAAACACCAGAAAAAATACGACAAAGTAACCTGTTAGAGCGGAAATGGCTACTGAACCCATTATACTCGAAACATCGAGCAGAAGAGGAAAGAGCTGAGCATCCTGTTCTTCACTGGGGCCCATGTCCAGGTGTAAGTGAATAGTTAATGGAATGAAGTGCTGCCTTATGGCAAAGCTCTGATAACTAGACATAGAAAGCGCTGTCCAGCTGCCCTTGTGACCGTCTAGGTAAGAGTTACCGGCTGGGGCCGGTACCACCCTCCCGCCCCGGGGGTGACACGACTGAGTGACTGAACTGAACTCAACTCAGCTCAACAAGAGTTGACAGGGAAATATCAGTGTGAGCGTATGGTTTTTTTCCAAAGTCCTTTTGAGTGCTGTGGGCTGAACGGGCCAAGACACCCTGTGCCTCCGGCAGCAGGAGGGAGCCGGGCTAGCGTGTGGGTTCCTGACACACTCCCCGTGCGAGGAGGGGGTCTTCACAGTGGGGCTGGGCAGTGGGGGGTGCTCGTGATCAAAGCAGAGAGACTCGGACAGCGGCTCCCAGAGGCCAAAGTGATGACGGTTGAACGGAAAACAGTGAACATCACTGACGAAAACATTCAACCTATGACGGTTCCTGAGCCGGCTCTGCTCAAAAGCGGAAACACCAGAAAAAATACGACAAAGTAACCTGTTAGAGCGGAAATGGCTACTGAACCCATTATACTCGAAACATCGAGCAGAAGAGGAAAGAGCTGAGCATCCTGTTCTTCACTGGGGCCCATGTCCAGGTGTAAGTGAATAGTTAATGGAATGAAGTGCTGCCTTATGGCAAAGCTCTGATAACTAGACATAGAAAGCGCTGTCCAGCTGCCCTTGTGACCGTCTAGGTAAGAGTTACCGCCCCGGGGGAGCCTCTGCCCTCCTCGTGCCCCGTGGCTCCAAGGCCGGAACCATGCCTGGGCAACAGACACCTCGTGTGACTCTGCTCTGTCCGCTCTCTCCAGGCCTGGAAACCGAGTTCTTCAGAGACAATGACAGGCTGCGGAAGCGCTCCCATGTAACGTCGGGTGTCGGGACCTCAGATTGTGTGGCTACTCGTGTTTTGGATACGCTCAGCCAACCCCCCTGCAGAAACACATCTGAGAAGATGGCTGAGAAGTCCCAGACGAACACGCAAGAAGGCACAGGCCCTGAGCCCGGCCGGAGGTCCCACGTGGCCCCGTGGCGGGCGGGCGCAGCCTTTGCAGGAGGTGCGGGGCACGGCCAGCGAGGCGGGAGGAATGTCGCTGAAGGGGCCTGTGGACTTCCCGGCCGCCACGTCTGCGCTGGGACGGGCAGGACCAGCCCAGGACAGCGCGGCACACTCATCAGGCGCCCAGCTCTGCCCCGTGACCCGTCAGAGAAAGGAAGTGTCCTTTCCTGGACGAAGCCCTCGTGGCCCTTTGACACGTGACAGTCGACGTCACTCATCATGGAAGTGTCAATGCAGGCTTCGAACCCTGCGTTTTATTATTTGAAATACATTTTGAGCCCTGGAGTATTATTTTCAGACAGAACCCTATACGTGGCAGTTTAAAAAATTGAACGTGTGTTGATACTGTCGACTAAAAAAGATGTACAACGTGAGAGTTGGGAGTTAAGTTTTACTTGGGGCAAAATGAGGACTGCAGCCCGGGAGGCAGCACCTCAGAGAGCTCTGAGGGTCTGCTCCAAAGCGGCAGTCGGGGGAAGTCAGTGTATAAGGTTTTGGTGAAGGGCGCGTTCACTACCATGAAGCACTCAGTTTACAAACGGTTTTCTGTCAGTCATGAGGGTCTGACATCACCAGCCAGGGGCGGCGGCCGGGAGGAGCAACCCCACGCCCAAGGAGCGCTGGCTGCGCGGGCACAGGAGGGCCTAGAGGAGCCATCCCACGCTGAGGGTCAGGAAGGACGGCGGGAGGAGACACCCCTCATCCAAGGTAAGGAGCAGCGGCTGCGCTTTGCTGGAGCAGCCGTGAAGAGATACCCCACTCCCAAGGTAAGAGAAACCCAAGTAAGACGGTAGGTGTTGCAAGAGGGCATCAGAGGGCAGACACACTGAAACCATACTCACAGAAAACTAGTCAATCTAATCACACTAGGACCACAGCCTTGTCTAACTCAGTGAAACCAAGCCATAGCCATGGGGCCACCCAAGACAGGTGGGTCTGGTGGAGAGGTCTGACAGAATGTGGTCCACTGGAGAAGGGAATGGCAAACCACTTCAGTATTCTTGCCTTGAGAACCCCATGAACAGTATGAAAGGGCAAAATGATAGGATACTGAAAGAGGTACTCCCCAGGTCAATAGGTGCCCAATATGCTACTGGAGATCAGTGGAGAAATAACTCCAGAAAGAATGAAGGGATGGAGCCAAAGCAAAAACAATACCCAGCTGTGGATGTGACTGGTGATAGAAACAAGGTCCGATGCTGTAAAGAGCAATATTGCATAGGAACCTGGAATGTTAGGTCCATGAATCAAGGCAAATTGGAAGTGGTCAAACAGGAGATGGCAAGAGTGAA
>SJYR01001490.1:5854-18548 GCA_006410655.1 Kobus ellipsiprymnus | reverse complement strand
GATTTCTTTGGAAGGAATGATGCTGAAGCTGAAGCTCCAGTCCTTTGGCCACCTCATGCGAAGAGTTGACTCATTGGAAAAGACTCTGATGCTGGGAGGGATTGGGGGCGGGAGGAGAAGGGGATGACCGAGGATGAGATGGCTGGATGTCATCACTGACTCGATGGATGCGAGTGTGAATGAACTCCGGGAGTCGGTGATGGACAGGGAGGCCTGGCGTGCTGCGGTTCAATGACTGAGCGGCTGAACTGAACTGAAAGAGTCAGACACGACTGAACGACTGAACTGAGGTAGCATCCGTGAGACTGCTCAGGAATGAGCACCAGAGACGTCATCTGGGGGCTTGAGAGGGGGGCTTAGCGAAGGACCTGGGGGAGGGGCCCGCCCCGGAAGGCCATCGGGTCCTGCTCCGTTGGGCTTTTAGAGTAATCGATTTGCACCAGACCGAGCCCTGTGTTCCTGTTTCCGCTGTTATTGCCGCTGTTAAGACCGTGTCAGTGACCGTATACGTGGTTAACATATTTACGTACTTATGTTGGCTTGGTGTTCTCCACTGACACTCCGTCCAATACCCAGATGAGATTTCCTGCGGGCACCCTGCAGGGAGCAGGCACTGCGCCCGGAGGGCAGATCAAATAGCCACCACCTTCTGTGAAAACTCACTTCTCATGTCACCCCAAGACAAGGCTTGGTACATTCACAGGAGGAGCACAAAGCTGGAGGGCCCGGAGTCCGCGCTCCCAGGAGGGTTCTGTCCAGCCTGCTGGGAGAACAAAGTTTTAATACCATTTGGCCAGTCTCTTTGATGAGATTTTCCCTTACGACTTCCGTGGTAGCTCAGACGGAAAGCCTCTGTCTACAATGTGGAGACCTGGGTTCGATTCCTGAGTCAGGAAGTTCCCTGGAGAAGGAAATGGCAACCCACTCCAGTCCTCTTGCCTAGAAAATCCCATGGACTGAGCCTGGTGTCCATGGGGTCACAAAGAGTTGGACACGACTGAGCGACTTCACTTCTTTCACTTACAAACGGAATGCCCGCTTGTTCTAAGTGTCCTTTCTGCTAATGATTCACCGGTCATTTTAAAGGAACCAAGAACCTTCAAGAGAATAAGTCTGGTTCTGGGCCACAGCTGTCCCGTTGGCGCTGATGCTGAAGGGAGTTAGGAATCGGATTCCAGCCAGCAACGCTGCACCCGCACCTTTGCTCGTTGCTCTTCTGGGGTCCCGGCGTGTGTGCTCAGCGGGGCTCTGCACAGAGAACGGGGAGCTGAGGGCCGCCTGAGACCCCGTGGGAAGTTGGCCCCCGGGGCCCCTCAGCGCCCGCTCTGATGTGCAGCGCTCTGCACCCAGCACACGCCCTGCTCGTCCGCGTCCACTCAGGGCAGAAGTGGCCCTGCCGGCCTGTCCGCATTTCCTCACCAGGTGCCCAGGTGTGAGAGCTGGCAGATGGTATCAGTCTCCCAACTGACACCTGGAGCTAGGCGGGCTCCTCGCTGGCACTAGAGACGGGCAGGACGGGTTCTCCAAGGTGCAAGGGGGAGGAGGGGATCCTAAACCACAGGGGTTCTCCAAGGTGCAAGGGGGAGGGGGGGATCCCAAACCACAGGCTAACAGTGGTGGCTCCGGACGGGACAGGCCGCGAAGGCCAAGAGGCTCCGTTATCTCCTGGATGGTTTGCGTTGCTTACAAGTTGTCACTTATGCAACTGGTCCAGCAGGAGGCGCTGTTTAATTAAGCCCATCCAGGCTCTGATCCAGAGTTCCTTTCAACCACCCTCACCTGCAGGCAGGCAGCGGTGGAGGAATGAACCTGCTGGCGGGAGAAGGGCTTGTCCCCAGGCCCCCTCTGGTGGATGCAGCCTCGAGGCAGGAGGCCCCTTGCCTCTGGTTCAGCGGGGACAGGCTGGCTGAGAAGAGGGGACACAGAGCCTGCGGACTCCTCTGTCCATCTTCCTCCCTTGTCCATCACCGCCAGAGCACAGCAAACCCGCTCCCGTCCGCGGGGGAGCGTTAGAAACCCCAGCCGTGCTGCGTGCTGGCCTGAGGCGTCAGGACAGGCTCCTCGGGGTCGCCCCACCCCCGCCCTCCGAGCGCGCCCCTGCCCGGGGTCAGCCTCCCCTCCCGGTGCCCCGGACAGCGCTGGCCATGCGGTGTCGACGTGTGCCGGGGGCCCGCAGTCCCCACGGCTTCCACGGCAACAGCACGGGTGTGCCTAGGATACCTCGGCAGGGTCCAGGTGCAGGCCCAGGGGCACCCACTTTCCATCGCCTGCCCACAAGGCAGAGGGCACTATGAGCAGCAGGGACCGGGGGTGCCCTCCGGAAGCAGGCCCCGGCCTGTCACTGCCCCCGGCTGGCTCACCCACTTTCAGGGAGCTCCAGTTTTCACCTGCAGGTGTCCTTTCTGGGATACAGTTCTTCAGTTTCTTAACAAACACAGCAAGGTATTTAATCATACTCTTTTGACAAATATTTAAATCATTTATTGCCATTAATTTACAGCATTTCAATATACACACTGCACAGAAGTACAAATAGCTTTTCAAACACTGGCAATGTGCTTTCCGGTATGCAGCCAGCTGTCAGCCGGGTCATGGTCATTAAGAATATGACTTCTGAGTACTTATATGCTAATGGCTACAAATTTTGTTCTCTTCAGCTTTTCACTAAGTATATTCCTATAGATAATACACATATTACTGCAGATAAAACCTTCATTGAGAATTATTAAATTGGTTGCATATTTGTGCTACTCTTTCTGAAGAGAAGGAAAATATTCAGTGCTCGTAAGGCGGCAGAGAGTTGGTTTACGGGCTCTGCTCTGTCTAGAAAAATAGTCTCGTTAGTAAAAACAGCATTCTGCGAATTTTCCTCAGCAAGACTATTCGTGATGGTGGGATCCGTGACTCGGCAACAGCAGCTGGCGATGCAGTCCCTTCAAAGGCCGGTTCTTCATCTCCCATTGTTACGCTGATGCCTTTTTAGACATCCTGGGAAGAAGCACAAGGAAAAACCCCGTGAGGAGACAACTTCTCCACCAGCCTCAACGGTCAGGAGGGCTTTAAGAAAGGTCATGGAGAGCTTGCCTAACACTTATTCCAGTCAGGATTTTACAGAAACAGGGCCGCCTACTTCATGCCAGTGCTCCTGTTTAATCAGGGGCTTCTCACTGTGTATTAACCACCCAATCACTGTTTCAAATTCTCGGCATGGTTTTGCTCTGAATCAAGCTTCCCCAGCTGGGATGCACTTCTGTCCACACCCACACCCTAGCGATTTCTGCTCTGCTCCGCCCAGCTCCTCCAAACACACAGGGGGAGGGGTCTGCTCACTCGTGCCGGATCAGCCGTCCTCCCTGGATGAGCTGCGCGACTTCGTTGGTGGCGTGGCAGGCAAACAGGAGCCAGTTCCGAGGCTGCACCTTGTAGGCGAATCTCATGAACGTGAGTGAGTAGCAGCAGAGGGCTGTCGGGACACGCAAGACAGACAGTGCTGAGAGCCGCCGGGAGCAAGGGCTGCTGGGCCGACTGCCTCAGCACCGGAGCCTCTTCTGCTCCGACCTCTACATGCCTCCGCAGACGGGACGCTCAGGAGACGGTCTGCCCCGCTGCTGGGCACTCTGCTATTTATTAAAGTCAGCGCACGGACATCAGTTCTGAGCTCCTTTTCTGTCCCCTGGAGTTGTTTAGTCTGTTATCTGAAAGACCTGCCATTTAATCCCCTCAACATGTTTTAAGGTCAAATATTAAGAGTTTCAAGTAAACTTAAAGATGCTTTTTCTGAATAAAGCTCAAGAGGACACACTCTTTAACTGGGGGTACTAAATCTGAAAGGCAGACAGGACCCTAACAAAAACTTCTACACACAGCAGCCCAGCTGCTCCCTTCCGTGTGCCGTAAGGCCCCTCAAGGCCAGCAGGCTCTCCGTGGTCCTTCCTACCGTGCCTGCGGGATCTGGGGCGACAGACTTGAAACGTGCGCAGGAGCTGTATCATGCTATAATTATACACAAAGACCCTCCCAATCAGTCACATCTGCATCCTTACCAAATGTCATCCGCCCACTGATAATCTCTGGGGACTTCTTCATGTCATTGATGGCGGCAATGGGAAGACCCCAGTTGGCTACTGGGCCCCAAAAGTGCTATAAAAAATGAGGAGAGAAAGAAGAGGAAACGTGAAGATGGAGCCATGAACAGCTGCAACTTCTACCTTAGACAGTAACGCGAACTGTGCGGTTAACGCCTGGAAGGTTACCAGGCAGGCGCTGGGCTGTGCAAGTGCCGGCCTACGAGTCAGCAGGTCTCACGGTGAGACCCCAAACTGGAGGGAGCAGTACTTCACCAAGGTCCCTGCTAACTTCCAGATGGCAGGCAAGTAATCTCCATCATTTAGAGAATTTTCAAATGAGATCAACTTCTTGCATAATTCAACCTTGCCACAAGTTAACTTAAACCTTGTTAGAACTATTCTCTGCAACGTTTAAACCTATCAGAACTTCTTTTTTCAAGGTTTGATTACGATATGTGTCAGTATCTCTTAAAATACAGACCCTAAGTTGGATACTTTTTCTGAAGAAAATAACTTAGAAAGGGAAGAAACTGCTTTCAGTTCATATGATCATATTCAGATCAGATGGTTCTTCATCTCCCATTGTTACGCTGATGCCTTTTTAGACATCCTGGGAAGAAGCACAAGGAAAAACCCCGTGAGGAGACAACTTCTCCACCAGCCTCAACGGTCAGGAGGGCTTTAAGAAAGGTCATGGAGAGCTTGCCTAACACTTATTCCAGTCAGGATTTTACAGAAACAGGGCCGCCTACTTCATGCCAGTGCTCCTGTTTAATCAGGGGCTTCTCACTGTGTATTAACCACCCAATCACTGTTTCAAATTCTCGGCATGGTTTTGCTCTGAATCAAGCTTCCCCAGCTGGGATGCACTTCTGTCCACACCCACACCCTAGCGATTTCTGCTCTGCTCCGCCCAGCTCCTCCAAACACACAGGGGGAGGGGTCTGCTCACTCGTGCCGGATCAGCCGTCCTCCCTGGATGAGCTGCGCGACTTCGTTGGTGGCGTGGCAGGCAAACAGGAGCCAGTTCCGAGGCTGCACCTTGTAGGCGAATCTCATGAACGTGAGTGAGTAGCAGCAGAGGGCTGTCGGGACACGCAAGACAGACAGTGCTGAGAGCCGCCGGGAGCAAGGGCTGCTGGGCCGACTGCCTCAGCACCGGAGCCTCTTCTGCTCCGACCTCTACATGCCTCCGCAGACGGGACGCTCAGGAGACGGTCTGCCCCGCTGCTGGGCACTCTGCTATTTATTAAAGTCAGCGCACGGACATCAGTTCTGAGCTCCTTTTCTGTCCCCTGGAGTTGTTTAGTCTGTTATCTGAAAGACCTGCCATTTAATCCCCTCAACATGTTTTAAGGTCAAATATTAAGAGTTTCAAGTAAACTTAAAGATGCTTTTTCTGAATAAAGCTCAAGAGGACACACTCTTTAACTGGGGGTACTAAATCTGAAAGGCAGACAGGACCCTAACAAAAACTTCTACACACAGCAGCCCAGCTGCTCCCTTCCGTGTGCCGTAAGGCCCCTCAAGGCCAGCAGGCTCTCCGTGGTCCTTCCTACCGTGCCTGCGGGATCTGGGGCGACAGACTTGAAACGTGCGCAGGAGCTGTATCATGCTATAATTATACACAAAGACCCTCCCAATCAGTCACATCTGCATCCTTACCAAATGTCATCCGCCCACTGATAATCTCTGGGGACTTCTTCATGTCATTGATGGCGGCAATGGGAAGACCCCAGTTGGCTACTGGGCCCCAAAAGTGCTATAAAAAATGAGGAGAGAAAGAAGAGGAAACGTGAAGATGGAGCCATGAACAGCTGCAACTTCTACCTTAGACAGTAACGCGAACTGTGCGGTTAACGCCTGGAAGGTTACCAGGCAGGCGCTGGGCTGTGCAAGTGCCGGCCTACGAGTCAGCAGGTCTCACGGTGAGACCCCAAACTGGAGGGAGCAGTACTTCACCAAGGTCCCTGCTAACTTCCAGATGGCAGGCAAGTAATCTCCATCATTTAGAGAATTTTCAAATGAGATCAACTTCTTGCATAATTCAACCTTGCCACAAGTTAACTTAAACCTTGTTAGAACTATTCTCTGCAACGTTTAAACCTATCAGAACTTCTTTTTTCAAGGTTTGATTACGATATGTGTCAGTATCTCTTAAAATACAGACCCTAAGTTGGATACTTTTTCTGAAGAAAATAACTTAGAAAGGGAAGAAACTGCTTTCAGTTCATATGATCATATTCAGATCAGAGAACCAAAAAATCTATACTTGGAACCTCAGATAGTATGAAATAAAGATTGAAAAATACTCTTAAAATAATAGTAGCAACCTATATTTAGAAAATGGACCAACCATTTCTTACCGGCAACCACAGCCATCACAGGCCACCAAAACTTAGCTGTCCGTGTTGAACAGCAGTGACAGCCAATTTAATTTAATTTCTGAGGCTGAAATAAGCCCAGAGGCTTTCCCTATTAAATTAGAACTTGTCTTATTTATGCACAATTTGCAAATAACACTTGAAAGTATCAGGGAGGGAATCCCTGGCACCAGTGGCTAGGCCTCAGTCTCTCACTTCGGAGGCCCAGGTCTGATCCCTGGCTGGGGAGCTAAGATTCCCACAAGCTACGCGGCACAGCCGAAAAAAATAAAAGTAAAATATGAAGGAAACCACACATCATTGGCTAAAGACCCTTTTTGGTTATCAGAACATTAAGCAGTGCTTTATTTCTGCCTATCAGAGCATTTAAGATAAATTTAGACTGCAGAATACATTTCTAGATCTGCATTTTTTAATACTGACCAAGATTCACTAAAATTCAAAACCCCCTAAGAATGAGAAAGAAGGGAAATGCAAAAAAAATAGATGAGAGTTCCCTTTGTCATGATCTAATACTCTGAAATGTCTGCACGATATGCTTGATGCAAGCACGAGGCCGTGCCCTGAGAGGCCCCCCAGCGCCAGAGCTGTCCTGTGCCAGCATGCTGAGAACTGCGGCGTCCACGTCTCAGTTACGGACCCTGTAACCTAGGCACAGCTGGTGCACAGAACCTCTGAGGCGCTGGGGTGGCCAATTAGTGCTTTCAGACCGGACTCTGTCTGAGACACACACAGCTGAACCTTTCCTAGTTCTGGTGTCTAGATGAGGGCTGGCCATTTCCCTTCTTCCTCGCCCTCCAGACCTCCGGTGACACAATGTCTCCCCCTCCTCACCTGCTTACTTCACGGAGGGACCTGTCCTTCCCTTGTGGCCCCTTACTTTATCCCATATCATCTTCTCCTCTGCCTTTTTTTTTACCACGTCAGTCTATTCCCATCACTTGCTGCTTATCTGTTTCCCATCGCTCTGCTCTGCTCAGCGACCTCTGGATCTACACATCACGCACACAGCTCCCTGCGGGGCTCGGCCATCCCGGGCGTTTGCATCACAGCTGTGGCCAGACAGTGGAGGCCTTGGCGTGAATCTGAAACCTGAGGCAGGCTGGGGACTTCCGGTCACATGACAGTGCTCACAGTTTCACTGGCCTGAGCGTAGGGTTATATGACACAGGGTTCTCCAAGTCAAGGGCTATATATACACTTGTGGTTATAAGCACTGAGATATACTTAAGATTCATTTCTTAAAAAGAACATAAAGGGTAAATATAATTTTAAAGCTAGTTACGAAACTATCTAGCCACAGGACACATCTTCTCTATCTAGTGCGCGGTTCCAGCTGTCACTTTGCTACTCTGGAGTAACGTCTGGCCTGTGCTGCAGACAGGCGTCAGTCAGAGCGCTGGTCCTCTAGGGAAGTCCAGGCCCAGAGAGGACCTCGAGGACCAGGGGGCACTGGAGGCGCCCCTGGCCCGAGGCCTGCAGGGTGGAGGCAGGATGAGCTATTTCCTGTCCATAACTCCGCTCCGGCACAAAGTCTGCAGAAGCCTCGAGCGAAGGAGAGGTAGGCTCTTACCGTACTATTTCGTGAGGAGCCGCCGAGATTCGGACAGGAAGACATAGGGAAGGAAAAAAAAAAAGATCAGATGCTTTGAAACATTTCAGTTTCTTTAACAGCACACGTGTCCACGTCTCAGTAACACAACTACAACACCAGCAGCACACTTTTCAAAAAGATGAGTTAGTGATATTTCTAACAAGAACCTTTACCTAACCAAAGTGAAAGTGAAGTCCATCAGTCGTGTCTGACTCTGCGGCCCCGTGGACTGTAGCCTACCAGGCTCCTTCCTCCAGGCTCCTTCCTCCATGGGATTCTCCAGGCAAGAATACTGGAGTGGGTTGCCATTTCCTTCTCCAGGGGATCTTCCCAGCCCAGGGATCGAACCGGGGTCTCCACCATTGCAGGCAGACGCTTTAACCTCTGAGCCACCAGGGAATCCCACCTAACCAAAGTAAACCTTAATTTTATCAAAAATAATCTTAATCCTTAAAGCCAGGCTATCCAATAGGAACACAATGCAAGTCACACAAGGGAGCCACTTAAGGAAGTTAAAGATTTCTAGAAGCTATGCTAACAAAAATGAAAAACAGGAGTTAACCTTATTTATTCCAGTGTTTCAAAATATTTTAATTTGGACATGTAATCAAGAACCACCTCACAATGAGGCATTTTACATTCTTTTTTGGCTCTAAGTCTCTGAGATCCAGTGGGCGCCAACACCGCTGGGGCACCGCAGCCTGGGCTGGCCACCCTCCAGGAGCTCCACGGCCACTTGGGGCTGGGGGCTCTCAGAATGGACAGCACGGGTTTCAAGGGAGCATTTATTTGAATACAACTAGTTGGACAGAAGCACAGTGCTGCAGAATTCTATCCACAACGAACTTTCCACTCTTACTGACTAACAGGCTATCACCAGAACATAAGCCCCTAAAAATAGGCCTGTAATTCTATATTCTGTTCATGACTGAAACTCTGGTCCAAGTGACACCCAGCATTCACAAGGCATTCAAACAATGTTTGCTGAATGAAGAGAAAAATCTTTCAATGTTAATTGTTTTCCTGAATGTTAAAACTAATGCCATTCAGAAATATGTCGAATTACTTTTATTGCTGAAAGGGTAGTTCTTCTTTCCAGGATATAGCTGAATAGGTCTGTTAAGGCAAACTCTTATTAAAGCACAGCTTACGTCCCTGGTGGCTCAGACAGTAAAGCGTCTGTCTACAATGTTGGAGACCTGGGTTCAATCCCGGGGTCGGGAAGACCCCTTGGAGAAGGAAATGGCAACGCACTCCAGTGCTCTTGCCTGGAAAATCCCATGGACAGAGGAGCCTGGTAGACTACAGTCCATGGGGTCACAAAGAGTCGGACACAACTGAGAGACTTCACTTTCACTGAAAGAATCACTGGAATAAAACAATAAAAATCTTTATACACACAGTCCTGTCCGAAGAACTCATCTTGTCCTTTTGTTCTTGGGCATGTCGCGTGATTCCCCCATCCAGGAACGAAACCCTCGCCAGGCCCCCTGCACTGGGAGTGGAGTCTCAACCCCTGAATCACCAGGGAGGTCCCTCCTCTAGCTGTTTCGAGTTAGGGCTCAAGGAAGTTCTGATTTTCAGCATGAAAGTACTTGCCAAAGGTGCTAATTAGACACCTCAAATAGCTTCCGTTATGAACCACGACCAGCCTAGAAAGAGCCCATCTTTCACAGTCAAGTGAGCTGTTCTAAGTGACAGTTAAGTGGCATTTCCACTGTGGAACAAGCAGGTCCCAGCGGAGCACAGGGCGTTATTGGGGGCAACAGCCTGAGCCGGTCAGGGCAGGGTCCAGCAGTTTACAGGCTGCAGTCACCTCTGGGGTTGCTCTCCTCTGTTCAGGGTCTGAACAGAGGCCTTTTATTCACCGATCAATGACCAATGGCTGTTTGTATTTTTTTCCTACAAATTATTTCAGAAATATTCCAAGATGTAGTTCTTAAAATCCAAAATGTCAACTTGATAATTTAGTTTTCAATTCAGAACTCTCTCCTTGGATTGTACAATAGTTCAAACTCTACCCTATTTTACAACAGGTGACCTTAGGGCAGATTACAGAGGAATGTGAAGGAGGAATTAATTTCTGCCACCATTCTCTGCTCAGTACAAAAGTCCTAAGTGAAACTGATCACAAAAATAATATGGATCACATCACTTTAATAGTGGTTTAATGATTATAAAACGACCTTGAGAATAAAGCTGTTCTAAACATCCTTGGGAAACACAAAAATCCACAACTCAACGTCTCTTAATTCTGTGTCAGAGTTGTCCAAAACATGAATCAACTATCAGTCAAAATATCTAAAAAGGACATTGGTGCAGGGCCAAACTAGAAAAGAAAATTTTCCCAGTATGAATAGCTAAAGAAAGATAAACCTAAAAGCAACACAAACTGCAGCTGGGGACAGGAATGTAAAACTGTGTGGAGAACACCCTCTCCACTGGGGACGCTGCCTGGACTTCAGGGAAGGTTAAAAAAACCTCAAAACAAGACAAAACAACCCCGAAACAGATACAGGTTTTCTTGGTTCACTTGACCTTGAATTTTCGTGAAGGAGAAACCAGGTAAGAATGTTGGTGGACGGACGTCCCTGGTGGTCCAGTGGCTAAGACTGCACTGCCAGTGCAGGGAGCCCCGGGCGGATCCCTGGCCAGGGAGCCAGACCCCACCTGCCCCAGCCAAGGTCCCACCGGCCCCAGCTAAAGAGCCCACCGGCCCCAACTAAAGAGCCCACCTGCCCCAACTAAAGAGCCCACCTGCCCCAACTAAAGAGCCCACCTGCCCCAGCCAAGGTCCCACCTGCCCCAACTAAAGAGCCCACCTGCCCCAACTAAAGAGCTCGCACAGCCAAATAAATAAATAATTTAAAAAAAAAAAAAGGCAGAATGATGATGGAGGTGACAGAGGAGGAGGACCAGGACCACCCTGAATAAACGTTATCTTCTTTTCCTCCTTTATTTGAATACTGCTGTCTGGTCCCAGGTCTCTTCCACACCCACTTTTATTTTCAACAAGTCTCCTGGGCACTGACAATTTGTTTCCTTTTCCTAAAATTACTGACAGTAATTGTTAGCTTTCTCTGCAAGTACTCTGGGTAACTTAGGTAATTTATAACTTGCTTATACAGTACTAAAAGGATCCTAGCATATTCTATCTATGTCACTCCTGAGAGTAAAGTAAGATTCTGAGCTATTCTAGGCTGCAGTTCTCTTAGAGGCTGAAAACGGTAACCGCCATTTCATTCATTCTCACCAACTTTTACCTGATTTTCTACTTCAGGTTAAAATCAGGGAGTTTTTACAAATCATAATGTGTGATGTTCAACTGGTCAGAACTAAACCAGAAGGCAGAGAAGAGACTCCTGTGGCCAGTTCTGCTTCAACACTCAGCCTCGGAGTGTTTGAAGGTCCTTCACATGACAGGGAAGCAGAGCCAAGGGCAGGGTGTGGAAGCTCAAGGCAGAGAAGGGAGACTACACAGGAAAAGGGGTGCAAAGAAAGCACTGACACCTTCTTTTCAAAACCATTTTTGTGCGTAACTGCTTCCCTTCAAATCTTAAATAAACACTCCTGTTTTGGCTTCACAGCTTTGGCGTCCAGAGGGTCTCCACGTCTCAACTTTTCTGCGTGGTTTGGATCTTAGTTTTCCCATATGGCCAGGGAAGTGCTGGACCATCTGATGTCTGAGGACCATTCAGTTCTAACATTCTCTTCTGTTTGGAAAGAGTTCTGTTTCCCCCTGCAACTTCTCCCTTGGTTATTAACTATAAATTCTTAAAGCTCTACTGGAAGCTTAGAAGTAAAAATTAACAGAACAGAAAACCTTACTAACTGGAGAATACTCACTGCAAACACCCACCTTACCTGGGTTTATAAGAGCATGCTGACTGATAAACTGATTTTCTAACACTCATGATCTAGGCTTACTTAAGAAGACCTCCTCTGCACATATGTGCACATACACATCCATTCACTCCTCTAGGAAGGGGAATAAATCTCTAGTGTAAACATGCACAGACTTTGACAGACCACAAAACACACATCCTATCTCCAAGCTTAGCTGCTCCTTCTGATTTATTTTTCTTAATTCAGGAGGGAGAATAAGGGGAGAGAGCCTCCCTCCCCCCAAAAAAAGCTATCTTCTTTTGCTTTCCACTGATAAGGTATGTGAGGAAATAATTTATTCTTCTTTAAAAAGATAACAGAATAGAGATCCAGAAAGTTCTTAATTCAAGATTTTCATTAAAGTAAGAAGAAATCAGGGAAAGGAAAGCTGAAAGGCACCAAAAGGAGAGTACCAGGAACCCAGGGACTAAGCACGAAATATTCATAAAAATACAAGTTAATAGAACATTTATTTTGGTAAATACACACAGCACTAAATCAATCCCTTATGATTACACTGTGGAAGTGAGAAATAGATTTAAGGGCCTAGATCTGATAGATAGAGTGCCTGATGAACTACGGAATGAGGTTCCTGACATTGTACAGGAGACAGGGATCAAGACCATCCCCATGGAAAAGAAATGCAAAAAAGCAAAACAGCTGTCTGGGGAAGGCTTACAAATAGTTGTGAAAAGAAGAGAGGCGAAAAGCAAAGGAGAAAAGGAAAGATATAAGCATATGAATGCCAAGTTCCAAAGAATAGC